>JARSSU010020636.1:0-117247 GCA_029619165.1 Eurosta solidaginis | reverse complement strand
TGAGGCTACTATTATGCCTTGGGATGTTATTTTGTTGTTTTTTTCATATTTGGTTTCTGTCCCCTAGATCGAGGGTTGGTCTTTTTTACTTTATTGGGTGTTTTGTCACAGAGAGTGGTGTGATAGGAGGTGGTGGGAGGCGAGGAGTTAGGGGGGGTCACTCCTGGAGGGATATGTTATGTTCCTATAATGGATGGCGTTTGGATTTCCATGGTTTGGTAGGTTTTGTTTTTTCTTCTGTCAACTCCTTATGGTTGAGAGGGAGGCATCATTGTTTTCCCTTCTCCACTTCTTTTCTCTATGTAGTCGAGTTTTTGGGAGCTTTGAGAGTCATTTTGTACTATGTCCAATTGGCCGTGGTATTTGGGTTTGTTGGATTGTTGATTAATTGATGGCCGGGGGACTTTTTTTTTTTGATAAAATATTGGGGACGGTGGGGAGTTCTTAACCCAATGCCTATTGTATGTACCTAGGGTAGGGCGGACTGGATCCCTCTATCGTATGGTTGTTTATTGTTTTGATTGTTTCACCTATTCTCATCATTTTGCGCGGGTATCGAAGGAGATGTTTATGCTCCATTTTCTTTTGTAATTCTTTGTATTTACCCTATTGTTGTATTGTATATTTTTGTCCAAAAAATTATAAATATTAGTTGTTTTGTTTGTTGTTGTTTGTTTGTTTCTACTATATTTCATCACCATCTCTATGTATTGGTCCTTATCTGACTACACATTTTTTCCTTTCCGCATTATTTTAGTACTGTTGGATCGGTTTTTTGTTTTTCCATGATTTTCTCGTAATTGTTTGATTTGTTTTCTCTTCATGCTGTGTCCATATTCTAGAGCGAGTGGGGCGGGTTTCTCGTTCGAACGTTGGTTCGGTCACTAGCACGATCCTAGGAGGTGTCCTCAACTCACTACCATCTGATGTTTGTTTCTACTAAAACCATTTTTGCCCACTAGGTTCCCTTAACAACGCTCGCACCTATGCGATATCGTGTCATTGGTTGTGGGAGAATGACTGATGCCCGTGGTATCAGGGTTTCTCAATCTATGTCTATCTCCTCCGGGGAGTTTTAGATTGATGATTGCTCTATACTCTCCATATGTTTGTTGTTTTACTTCACTAATTGTATTGCCCGGTCCAACCCTTCCTGATGTTGACGCCAGGGAGTTCAATGGTATTACTTCTAGTGAAGGGAGCGGGATGTCTCCTATGTCGCACATTGTCTCTCTTAATTTGGGTGTAATCTAATTGCTTGTTTTGATTGAATTAGCCTGGCCGGAGTCATAGTATCTAACAAATTGATTACTTTAATGTGTCATGATTCATGTTTCATTTCTGAGCTGCGATGGACCATGTTCTTACGGTCCCCATCTCAACACATGAAGCGATTATGTCTATTTGTGTTCTGGGATCGGTGGAGCCTGTTGTATGAGGGCTTGTGCTGGAGGTTTACTGATTTGTTTGTTTGTATCCTACAATTTTTGGGATGGGTTCGGGTTTTATTTGTATGTGGATCATCCTGTATGGGTCTATTTTTAGTGGCGATGTTGGGTTGGAGGTGCGGTGGTATGATTAGGTGGCTGTAGATCACTGCCGGGAGTTGAGTTTGTTTTCTCTAGTTCTATGAATTCCTGAGGTGACTCCCTTCCTCCTATGTATGTTTTTTGTTTTACGTCTTACTCATCTTTGTATGGGCGGGGTGTCCGGCAGGGAGATATATTGTTTATTGGCGGGTGGGTGGGTGTTAATGTTCACCAATTGCCACTTATTTTCTAATCATGATTTTTTTTTTGTCTATTGGAAGGATGTTCACTTTGGCGCGTTCCACCCGTAGGGTGTTTCTTCCTGCTCAGTGAGTATTGATTCAATGACATCCTCCTTATAATGTGTTTGAATAGGATGATTTAGTGTACCTTCTCATTTTTGTGTGTATTATGGAGTGGAGGGAGAGATGTTGTATTGGTTTAGGGCCCGATTTGACATTTGGGAGTGAGTGACTTTCATTTACCTCAGTTTCACCAGGTGGGTTTTGTTCATATTTTCGTAATATTTTAGATATTATATATGGAGTACGTGTTGGGGTAGGTGGGTGAATTCAATGGTTAAAAGAGGTTATTAGAGGGGGACGGTTAGTTTGGAAGTTGTTGAGGTTTATTATGATGGGTGGTTGGGAGAATTAGGAGAGTGTTTGTGTAGACGTTTTGTTTTATGCGGGGCGCACGGTTTGCAGGATACGTTATTTTTGTATTCGTACGTGTTGTGTGTTTTTTTCCTTATGTATTCTAATGGTATTGTTTTTTGAGAGTGAGGGGTAGGTCGGAGCGGTGGTAGGTAGGATTTGTTCTACCTCCACTATTTCGTGCTATTGAATTTTTTTTTGAGGTGGAGTCGGGGAAGGAGGGGGATGTTTCTGAATATTTTTTTGCATAGATGTCTATGGTCATTCTATGGTTTAAGGTTTTTTTGTATCTGTTCATCTTCTCACACTACCAGATGTCATTTTCTGTTGATCATTTTTGGTGTTTTTATTTTTCCTCACCTTCTCTTCTTCTTATGTACTCTCCAATTAGTGAGGTTTTGTTGGGATCTACTCTCGAACAACTATTGGAGGTGAGTGCGGGGTCTAGTGTTGTGTGATAATATGGGATAGTGGAAAAGGTTGGGTATTGAATACAAAATATAATTTGGTGTACTAAGTTTGTAGAGGTTGTTTTTGGGGTTGGGTTGTTAAGTTGATATGTTATTTTTTTAGTATTCGGTGTGGAGATGTTAGAGGTTGGAGTGTTGTTTAGTATTATTAAAAAATATAGTTTTTTTTAATTAAAAGGAGTATAATTTATGGGTAATTTGTAATGGGTTGAAAGAGGAGAGGGTGAGTAATTAGTATGTTAAGGTCGGTGAGATCTGGTAGGAGGGGTATGGGGGATGAGGTAAAGGAGACGGAGGTTAACTATTTAATATTGGGATTGAAAAAAGGGTGAGTTTATTCAGTAATAAGTTGATGATCGGGATAAGATGTGTTGGGTTGTCTTTATGTACTACATTGTTGGTTGAGAGTGTCATTGTCTATGGCAATGCGAGTATGTATATTATGTGATTGTATGGGAAGTAGAAGGTTAGATAATGCAACCTAAAGATAAAGAAATGTATAGGATGTTCGTATATACATCAGGTTGGAAGAAAGGGCTCAGATGGTTTTTGCTAATTTTGATTTTATAAATTATAAATAATATTTGGGGGGATGTAAACGCTTTTTTTCGATGTTCAACGTTTGTGCGGTAGTTATGTCCATCTCTAATATTTCTTTTTTCTTGTTACTTCTCCCTATCTATTTTTGCCCCATGATTGCCGATGCTTTTTCGGGTAATCCACTTATATATGGCTTCCCTACCAGTGTACCCCTAGATATCTCTTTTTCTATTTCACTCTAAATATCTATCGTCTTGGATCGATGATGATTGGCTAGAGGGTGAGATGTGTGTGTAAATTAGGTTCTGCTTGGGTTCAACTATGGATTATTGATTTTTGTCGGGCGGGGGCGGGGTTGTTTTATTAATAAATTTTGGTGGAGAGTTGCGTTGCGTATGGATATAGATATATTGTTATTTAGTTGATTTAACTTACTATTGATAACATTATTCTTGTACTGTTGTATTATGTTTAACATTATACTTGCTCATTATTATTTTGTATGTGTTTTTTTTTTCTGTCTCATATGGGTTGTCTATATGTTTAAGAGAGGGGTGAGGAAGGAGTTCTAATTAAAATATATAATATATCATAATGGATGTCTGTAATAAAATTGTTGGATTGTAAAGTCTATTTGTGGTTTGTAGGACGTGTGTTTTGTTTTTATGAAGGTTGGAGAGCGTGGGATTGTTCTCTGCTCTCCATGTTATAAGGGACATCAAAGGACAGATGTTTCGTTTTACGTCCTTAAATTTGCGAAAATGGGTGAAGAAAGTCCTCGTGCCATTAAGAATGGTTGAGTCTATAATTGTTTTCCATTGTTGTTTGTTTTTGTTACAATGGTAGAGTATTCATAATACATATTTATAAATTATTCATGTACAATTTCGTAATGCATGAAGCGTAATGGGGAGAGTTACAATAGACTACTGCATGGTATTCACTAATTTGTTTAGGTCCACATATTCTTTTTGTTTATCCTGTTTGTTTATAATAATGGGGGCGGGAGTGAAGTAGACAGGTGGGTGTAATGTGTTCTATGTTTGATTATTACTTTGTTTTTGTCATTTGGTATGACTCAAGGGATGTCTATTTGTTTTGTTGTGTGGGGTGGATCGTTGTGTGTGTTGTATGTCTATTGTATGGGGGGGGGTACTAATGAAGAGGTGTGTGAAGGCGGGTGTGGCGTTCTCCGATTAAGTTTTTTGTCATTTGTTTTGTTTTTCATGTCATTTTGACATTGTTGACAGAGCGGAGGGGGCTTGGGGCGGTTCTCGAAATCTACTAACTCCATTGAGGATAATGAAGGGCTGATGTTTGTACCTGTTTGTTTGAAGTATTATGTGTCCTCCCCTATGATTGACCGACGAGGTGGCTGGTGTCTGTCCCCTTATTTGCTGTCTTTATGGATTTTGTTGTGTTGTATTGGGTCTGGCGGAAGTCCCATTGGGCAATGATTGAACCTGAAAAAAAAGGGGGGGGTGTTTATGTGTTTGTATTATGTTCTATTCATGTTGAGTCTCCCCCCCCTCTTATTGTTGTGACATTTATGTTTGTATTTTGAAATCTTTGAGGTATGTCCCCTTATTTTTAACCAAGGGAGGAGGAATAGACTTGTCTATTCATATTGCATCTGGGGGGATGGGAGAGGGGTTGTTCGGAGTATCGGAGGCCGGTTTGATCACAATCCTTCTATTAAATCTCGTATAACAATTTTACTGTTTTTTGGGTTTTGTTGCGAAAAAAAACGTCTCTACTTCACTTTCCACATTTCATCGCGACTGTGTCTCTCTCAGTTGTGGTCTAGGGACATGAGCTCCCCCCGCACCGCGGGTATGTTTTTTACTTAACTTCAGTGTGGGGGGGGATGGACTGTATGCAGTGTATGATAAATTTCTATCGTATTTCACTACAGTACTGTTCTCGGCTTTTTACAGACCGTTGGCCAGTTTGTATTCTGGTTTCGATTATAATCTAGGTTCGGGCGGTGGTCTGTTGTGTCATTCCAAAACGGTTCGAGTGAGGGAGGCGTCATGGGGGTTGGTCTACTTATATTTTTGTTTTCCAGGAGTGAGAGAGGTGTCCTGTTCATGATATTCACTATCCAAATTACCTGATGTCTATGGATGGGTTTTGTTGTTCTGGTAACATGGGGATATGACCAATATGGGTATGACGTCACTAGTTGTTGTCCTGTATGAGGGAGGTGTAATTTTGTATACATACCTGAAGTGTTTGAATTTTCGGGGGAGTTTGTGAGGAATGTATGTGAGGGATTTTTTGTTGTATATAATACTAATATTTTTTATATTTTTGTGTAAATTAGAATTAATAATTTGATAATGTGGGTTTTTTTGTGAGTATGTGGTAGAGTGAAGGGTATAGGATGGTGAGTTGAGGGGAGATGTTCATACATTGTAAAATTAACTAATAATTAGTTTTGTGAAGAATCGAATGTGTGAGTAAGGCACGGGCGTATGTTGCGATAGAGTAATTGGGGGTTGTATTTTAGTTTCATTCATATATAACTCGAGGAATGACATAAAATTTAATTGTTTATTTGGTCTAAATTATATGTCAAACTATTTGTATTGGAGCGGTAATGGGAGTTATGGTAATTTTTGGCGGTTGGGGTGGGGGATGGGGGAAGATTTGCCGTTTTTTTTTCGGTCCTACAAAAATTGTGATTCTATAATTTAAGATCACCATGAGGGTCATCGGAAGAAAGTGGGGTGGGTATCAATTCGGCAAGAGAGGAGTTTTTTTTAGTATTTTTTGTGTATCTACATGATGGCTGTGTCATAGATATGTAATATTTCCGTTTTTTTTTAGTTCTGTGCGTTGTTTTTTTATTTTTTAAATGGGGATTTTATTATTTTTTGAGGAGGTAGAGTGTTGTAAGCGGTTTATCTAATTTGTGGAGGTATGGGGAGAGAGTTAATAATTGTTGTTGAAATTGTCGCTGTGTGGGAAGGGGCAGTTCTGTTTTTGCTATGATGCCCCTATATGCAGTTTATGAGGAGATTTGATTTCTATGACCTATGCTAATACTTGCGAGTTTCTCAACCACAAAAATGAGTTGTCTTAGATTTAGATGTCTCCATGAGCTAAGGGGAGGTATTGAGGTGAGTTTAATGTTGTTTGTTTTGAAATGCCGGATGAAATGAGTTTCGTTTTCTGTTGTTGGTTTTTTTTCTCTTTCTTTTTTTCTCTTTTTTATGTGGTGATTGTTGTAATTTTTCATGTTCCTATATATAATTATTTCTATTTGTTGAATCGATTTGTTGTAATGGAATAAATAAATATGTGACTTGTTAAAAATATTATCTGATGGGCGGATGTATGAGAGGGTGTGAGTATATGCGAAGGGAGAGGTTTTTTGTAATTTTCAGTAAAAATAAGGGGGAGGTATTGAGTATATGGATTGAAGAGTTACATATTCTTATAGTTTGTGATTGGATTGTATAGTCTAAAAGTGAGAGTCAAAGTGGTATTAGTATTGGGATATCATGTAGTGTTTTGTGTGGGAGTGTGTTGTTGCGAGAATGGGGGTATGGATGGTTGTTCAAATTGTTAAGTTTTGTTGAGTGTATAGGGTTTTTGTTGTGGGAGGCTGGTGTGGGGTGATGAAGAGGTTTTATATTTAGATAGACTAATATGGTTAATACCTCCCGCATTCTAATTCAGGGGTTGTTTTTGTCGAAGTTTGGTTTTTCGTGGGTTTAGGGTTTATGGCGTGATTGGGGATGTTGGGTGAAGTTTGGCGATTGTGGTTTAATTCCCCTGATATCTCATTCTGATATGTTGATGATTATATATAAATTATGTTGGGATTACAATATATGAATGAAATATTATGATTATATGGATGTGTAATATGGCCATGATTGTAACATTTATATGATCAACATATGACTCTAGTGGATGCCCTATGATAAATTTATTAAATTGAAATAACCAATGATGGATTGATAATGAATTGATATTTGACTCTAATGTTTGTCCTCCATCTCTGAGTCTTAGTGTTGGTGTCTATTGTTGCTGGTTTTGTATAGGTTTGTATTCTTGTACGTATTGAGCAGCTTTATTATGCAATATGCGAGATCGATCTATTGTGTCATGCTGGATCCATTTTCTAACTATTTGATGTTTTTCTGTTTCTTCACTTTTATATTGGGGAGATCAGTGACGGCGAGACGGAGAGTTTTTTTTTGAGTTTGGGGCGACATGGTTTATTCGTGAGTAGTATTTGTCATGACTGCTGGCGGTCCCCCTCATGTATTTGCGGCTGGTGCCTGGCATGATGTTTTTCCTCCTCCACTCTAAGACTATGTTGTATTGTGAAATCCGCTGATTGATTATGTCTATTAAGTTTTACAACTAGTAAGGCTTGTATCATTCGCTTGTCTGGAGGTAGGGGCGGTTGTTGCCTCCATGTCATTGTTATGTGGGGTCTCGTGGACGGGTGTATGCTTGTTCAGGTCTTTGGGGGGTTTTGTTGAGAGGGTGATTGGAGGGATTGTATGAGGGTTTTGAGGTAGTTTGTCCTGGTTTTTTAGTGGTGTGTAGGATGTCCCTCACTATTGGTTGTATTGGCCGCCTTAATTTCCAGGTTTGGGGAGAGGTCGACTGAGTCTATTCTAGCGGCTTGACGGCGGGTTGAGGCGTCGGAGATTATGTAGCAAGAGTTAACTCACTGGGGGTTCTGAATTGTTATAACGGTCTCCCTGCTCCTACGTTTCGAAATTTATGGCGCAGCTGTGATGGACTTTGTGAAATGCTGGTACCTGGTTGAGTTTCAGAGGGGGCGGAGGGACGAGGTCCAGTATTTGTCTGGGTGTTGTTTGGCGGGCGTAGTCCACTCGCATGTTTATAGGTTGGGGGGATGAACTATTGAAGAAATGTGCATAGATGCTACTTATATGTTTCTCATTTGGCGGGCTGGGCGCCGGGTTGTTAGAGGACAGGGCGGCGGTCTTGATTGGACGGCGGGGGCAGTCTCGTGGGCGGAGATGTGAGGGGATATGGTTACTCACTATTGGAAGAGGGGTTTAGTACTCCGCTCACTCTATCCTAGCTTAAGCGCTTCAGCAGGTGAGGGTGGGGGAAGGATAGGGTTGTACTACCCTTCTCCTCGAGAAGGTATGGTTCCTTATGTCTCTGCATGTTTTTTGTTTTCTACATTTGGATATATGTCTGTTTTTCTAAGAGCTGTAGAGTTTCGGAATGTAACATGGAAGTCACAAGGAATGATTAGGTGTTGTAGAGGTGTTTTTGGGTCGATATTGTCTATTGTTGTTCCTCTCATATGGGTGTTTTTTTTCTTTTCTCTTTTCTTCGTTGGGGGTAGACATTCGAGTGTCATAGATATTAACGGGATTGCTGAGTTTGTGTGTTACAGGCAGACTCTATTATAGTGGGATAGAGGGGAGAGTGGTATTTATTTTTATGGAGCTTGAGTTTTTCCTTTCAGTATGCGTGGGAATGAGTGAGGATGGGAGTTGGTGACAGGCACTCTGTGATTGTTTGTATTGTCTTCTTCTCTAGCTCTTCATGTTTATAGAGTGGGGCAGCAAAAATGGTTACTACGTCTAGGTACTAATTTCTTTGTGTCATTCACTAAGTAATTGTTATTTTGTTTGTATTAAAGGGGTTTATAAATGAAAGATAGAAGCAGCCAATGGGGGATAGTAGGCAAGGGTAGAAATCGGGGATTTGTACCATTACATAATTCAGTGAATTTTTTTTTATTTCTTTTTACTTCCGGATGTTGATCTCCATATATCTTCATTGCTAGTCATGTCGGTGTTAAGATGTCATTTAATAACAAATTTTATTTTTTGTGTTTTTTAATTGATTGTAATTCTCTCATTCAACCCTATTTGGATCTATTACGTTCAATAGTGTTTACACATGTCTAGTTTTGTAACTGTTGCGGTAGGGGGGATGTAATTCTTTCTCAACTTTTTCAATTTATTTTTTTAGTGATGTTTGGGGTGAGTTTCCTATTTTTTCCCTAATCATGTTCGGTTTGTTCTGGAATTATTGTGACTTACTTTTTATCTATGATGGGTCTTAAATGGAAGCGGAGTTGTGTGATGGGGGAAGTGGAAGCAGAGTTATATTGAATTTATTTAACATATATTTATGTTATTCTATTGCGTTTCATGTATGTTTTTATGTATTTGAATTTACATCCAGGTGAGGAAGGGATGACGCCGTAAAGGGGTGATGTTAGGTTTCATTGTACCAAATGCAATGTAATTTATTATTATATTTATTTAATATTGATTAGTGTAATTAACATTATTATTTGTGCATGTTACTATGTCTGTTAAAATGATCATAGGGATTATGTGTGGGTTTATGGATAAGGTCTTCATCTATATTATGGAGGATAGAGGTTCGTAAACACATCACACTATGTTATTTGAATGTTTGGGTAGAGTTTCTAATATTGGGACGTCGGGTGCCAGTGATAAGAGAGTAGGAGACGAGGGTGTTTTGACATAGAGTGGTATGAGTGGTGTGTTTAATGAGGTTGGACGCAGGAATGTGAGACACGCCAGGAGGGGTGGTGGGAGATTAGTATGTATGTAGATTTACTGGGCGGTATTTTTTTTGTGTGGATGGTGTTGATCTACGGTTGTTTCTCTTTCCATTATTTTTGCTGTGCGTCGGTAAGAAGGTTTCTTTTACACACATTTTGATGTGGTTTGGTTTATGTATTGTTTTTTTTTAATTCCTCTCATTGGTATATCGGGCAGGCATTTGGATCATTTCTCCATTGTTGAGATGTCCCTAGGGTCAATGTGTGTAAATTGTTTTTGTCTGATTAGATGTTTACTCTATGGGGGTAAGTGTAGACGTAGGCCAGGTAGGGGAGGTAGTTGATGTCAGGATAAAAATGGTGATGGGGAGTACGTGTGGGCGGGCAGAGGATTGGTAAGTTTGTAATGCTAGTTTTGATAAATATCAGACATCCAATTCGAGAAGGTTGAGCCGAAGGATATTAAAGGTGAGGGTAGGCCAGGGTGTTCTATTCATTGGTAATTTTGTTATTTTGTCCCTATACGGAGGTCTACGTTGGTGTTTGATTATGTTGAAGGTGAGGGTGGGAAGGTTAGGCGCGTCGAGTTGTGGGGGAGCGGTTTATTCTTATGATTCTGTTTTTGTTATTATTTACATTTTCCCTCTCGTGATTTCTTATTTTATTTATTGTTATTTTTGTATATTTGTTCTTTTATCTGGATCTATGGTTTATTTTTCTCATATGTTTGTTTTGTTACTATCCAATACTCAATGTGGATCAAACTAATTCATTATGTTTATTTGTCATTTTTCTCTATTGACTTCAGGTAGGTACTATTATTTTGGTATGCCGATTTTTAGTTTTTCACAACAGTTGTCTTGGTCACATTTTTGTTTTATTTGTATGTTCATGTAACACACACTAGGTCTTATATCTGGGCGGTTGGGGGGTTGTCAATTTTTGTTGTTATGTTTTAAGCGTACTGTAATCCGAGTTTTTTGATTGGGAAGACTTTTCATGGATTGTGGTGAGGTGATTATTTGATAACTATATGTATTCGTGAGAGGAGTTGGTATTGTTTCTATTATTATGATTGTTTGATGGTTGTGTTTCGGCATGCCAAAATGATTAATATATGTATCATATTGTATTGTACATATTTTCATCTGTAATGTATTGGGAGATGTGGAGTTTCATTGTATATATTCATGTTCATTATTTCCCATTGTCATGTTTGTTTTTATGTATCTGGTGGGTATGTATTTATGTTGTATTGTTATTAGGTATTTATTTATTTGATCGAGTATAGGGATTTCATGTTCACATGTTAACATGTGTTGTTTTTTTCGCCTATTGTATTTTTGATTGCGATTTGGTATTGTTTTTTTCTCATGTAGCTTGTGATTGGATATTTGTCGGGTTATTGGGTGTGGGGGAGTGATGTTCTTTGTACTATGTTCATATGTATTCAATTGCAGGTTTTTTAATGGTGTATATTCTTTGTTGTCTACGTCAATTCTCTGTGTGCTATCTGTCTTTATTTTGTATTAAATGAGGTATGAGTTGTATTGTTGGGAATTCAAGGGTGGGATAGGGTTCAGGATCGACCGGCGGAAAGGGCTCGGATGTGAGTGTTACATTTGATTTGTGTGATCGTCGATTACTCAGTGTATTAATTTTTTCAGGTTATGTATTTGTGATTTATTGGTTATTTGTTATGGAGGATAAGGCTGGTATTTTTATTCTGCGAGGTAATTGATGTTAGTTTATTTCTTTTCTATGTGTATATATTATTGGTTCTTTGATGGGAGTTTTATTTTTTGTTTCTTATTCGCTTAATCGTCTTGGTTTATGATATTTTTTATTTGTGTTTTTGGTAACTTTGTGTAATGATGTTTTTGTTTTTATTTGTGTGTGTTGTATGTTTCTATGTGGATATTTTCCAATCAGGATGACGGTGACAGAGGGTACATTTTTCGTAGTTCTGATTCATGATTTATTTGTTGTTCGCTCAACATTTGCTTTTGAAGCGTCACATTCGAGTTGGTAGTGGTATAGGGGCGTTATGGTTGTGGGAACGGGTACCGACTTGTTACATACTCGTACTCTTCAATAATTTTTCTACTATTGTTTAATTCTGATGTAATTTTTAATCTTTGTCTTTCGAAGTTTATTTGTTGTTGATAGTCTGTCATGATATTTTTTATTCTATATGTTTGCATTTTGTCTTGTTTTTTTTTATGGTATTTGGTTTCATGGTATTGTGTAGTGAGTGGTATGTTCTTATGTTTGGAGGACGGTTTTTGTTATTGTATTTATTGTATTGTTTTATTTGTAATGAATGACAAGAGTATTACTAGGGGATTGTTTTGAGTTGTATTGTGTTTCCATGTTTTATCTTTATTTGCTGTAAATATTGGATTGTCGGTGGGGTATGATCCGGATTTTTATTTTTGTTAATATAACATGTTGGGATGTATGTTGATCACTCCTACATTTTTGTTTTATCCTCACTTTCACTGTTGTTTGTATTGATTGGCATCTATGAATTTCAAATTGTAATTCTAATTGTGGTTGTTTTGTGAGGGTGTTAAATATTTTTCTATGCTTTTACTTGGTTTATGCTTTGACTAGGTGGTTTTTCGGAGTCGCGGGGTTGTTGTTAGATTAATAGTTCTACGGGGGTTTGTGAGTAAACTGTTTCCGAGTGTTGATATTGTTACTAGTCATACTATTTGTTGCTATTTGTCCCCTAATTTTTGGGGGTCAACATGGGAGATCGGGGAGATTTGTTGTTTTTTTGTCTCAGTTATTGTTGCTCGACTGAGGGAGTTTTGTGTTCTGACAGTTTTGGTTTTTTTTTTCTTCTTTGTTTTTTTTTCTGGTTTTTTTTTTTTTCTACTCTTTCTTTTTTGTTTTTTTTTTTGAGAGTATAGTCTGGCGTGACGGTTTTTTGTTGGTTCGTTTTATGTAATTGTAATTGTTCATATTTCGAGAGTAATTTGTATCTCCTATGCATGATTTGTTGAGTGTATGTATGATGGTCGGATTTGGTTTGGTATGTTATTTTTCTCAGTGGTACATTTTTTGGGGTGGTGTATTTGGGGGTCTTATTCTTTGTTTATTTTTCTAATTAGGGTGCTGGTGATGTGAGGTTTCTTTTTCAGACTGGAGTTTTGATTGTAATCAGCTGGGGGCGAGGTTGTTGTTGACTATTCATACTTTGTTATACTCATGGTATCCATGTATTCGAGGTTCTAACCAATATTTTGTAATCATCAGGGGGGTGGAGTGGAGATCTTGTGGGGGTTAGGTTTTTTTATTCATTTCTTTTTCGTTTGAGGCTCGGAGGTCACTCAGTATCTGGAAAGGGGATTTATATTTTGTGTTATTGGATTTTTCTGGGAGAGTATAATTGTTTTACCGGATTATGGTTGTAGTTTTTGTTTTGAGCCTGTGCGGGATATGAGAAGGAAGCGAGGGAAGAGTGGATTTGCGACGGTGGTGTTATTTCTATGTGTTCATGTTTTTGTCATGTCTAAATATTGGTGTTGGAGTGGGTTAACTTTTTTTATCCTAAGAAGGGTAGTTGGTATGTTGGAATGTTTGTTTTGTTTTGATTGTTCATTTTTTAAATGCTATTACTTTGTATGATTTGAATCTCGGTGAAGTTGTTGTAACAGTAGCCGGGGAGTAGGTTTTTGTGTTTTGTAGGTGTGTTTGGAGAGTATATCTTTTCATATTGGATAGGACGTTTGTCTCTATTAATGTGTTGTATATTTTTGTACTTCTTTTTTCTTTGTTATTTTTTTTTTTCCATGTCTTTGGCTATTGTTTAATTATTTTTTGCTTCTCGTATGTTCTCTATGTTGTTGTTTGCACATTTACAATAATTATGTTGTGTTGCTTCATTTTGAAATTTGTTTTGAATGGGTGGGGGGAGAAGAGATGTAGTTATTTGTTTGTACATCTGTCACACGAGCGGGTTCAGGATGAAGATGATGTAAAATGATTGTATGTTTGGGATGGCGTGTGTCATATGGGGTGGGAAAAGTGGTTTTTATTTATCTGTTTAAGCGGAAATGGAGATGGGTTGCAGCGTTCGCTATCGGTAGTTTTTGATATTATGTCTAATATGGGGGGACTTGATTCTTTTTATTATCGGTAATGTCTGAGGCTGGTTTGTTGGTCCTACATAAATATGAAAGTTCGAGTTGGATTCTTTATGGGGCGATGGGAGGATGTTGGTAAAACCCTATTTTGTACTATTCCTGTGAGTTTGTACTTTTGTGGTGCTGAGAGCGTGGTATTCGTTGTTTTTCTTCTTTGTTGTTAGGTGGAAAGGTTGATTTCTTATTGCTATGAATTATGAATTTGTTCGTTTTTGTTAATTAAGTTTTTTTTTCTTTTTTGACGGGTCTTTGTGTTGTATTTGGAGGGAAACCTTGAGATTTGATTTACTTTAACCCCTATAAAACTAAATACTAGAGTTTATTTTGGGGAGGTATTTAATTGTCATTGATCATATGATTATTTCTAATTTTAATTTGTTTTTATAGTATTTTGTGATTGACGGGGAATGAGTTGATATCGGGGGGAGCGGGTTTTGTAATTCATGTTTATGGTTTATTTTGGTTTCGCGATATCTCAACATGTTCTCATTTTGTTGGGGGTGCACTAGTAATGAAGGAGTGAAGTGTTTTTGGGGATCGTTATCTTATTTTTAATCCAGATTCGAGTTTGATTTTTTCGGGGTGGTATCTTTGATGTAATTGTTTATTGTTGTTTTGATTTTTTATTTGGGGGAGTTAGGCGGTGGTAGGTTGTATGGTTTTTTTGTATTTTTTTTTTTTTTTTTTTTTCTTTTTTTTTTTTTTCTTTTTTTTTTTTGTGTTTTGTTCTTTTGGGTATTTGATTTTATACCAAGTTAAACGGAGTCTATTATGTTAGGTATTGTTGTTT
Source organism: Eurosta solidaginis (assembly GCA_029619165.1). Taxonomy (NCBI): domain Eukaryota; kingdom Metazoa; phylum Arthropoda; class Insecta; order Diptera; family Tephritidae; genus Eurosta; species Eurosta solidaginis. Next base: position 102,558 of record JARSSU010020636.1, on the reverse strand, counting down.
TTGGGAGTTTAGTGGATTTTTGTATTGGATTTGTTGGTGTGATGATATGTTGTTTTCCAATTTTTGTGTATGTTGATCATTTGGTGTGTTTTGTCATTTTGATTTTGTATTGTTTTTTTTTTTACATTAATCGTGGTTCTCGCTATGTTTTTTCTACTATTACTATAATTTTCATTGATTGCTCGTCGGATGGGATGCGGTATTAAATTAGGGGATTGATCGTTACTACTATGTGTCTGGATTGGGTTATCGGGCATGAGACGTTGAGGGTTTGTATGTGTCCCATATATTGTTTTGTATTCGTCTAAATGAGGGTTTTGCTATGATTACTCCCTATGGTTGGCGTGTGTTTATTGTTGTTTCGGCTAGGCTTGGATTGTATCGAGCGGAAGGATTGTTAAGATGGATTTGTTTTTTTGTTTCCATATTGTCTCATGTTTTGATTGCGTTTCCTCATGTTTGCTTTATGTATCGCGTTCTTCTATCAATTTTCTAATCTATCTACCATTCGACGGGATTGAGGAGTGAAAGTCAAGGGATTTTTTTTTTTTTTTGCTGTGTTTTTTGTTTTGTTTATTGTTCAATTTTCGGAGATTTAGGATTATTTTTGTTTTGACGGGGTAGAGAATTGTCTTTCAATTTATGTGTTTTGTCATGACATTATTGTTTCTATTTATAGGACGTGAAGGGGTTTGGAGTTTGTATATTATGGTCGGGGGTGTTGCTCGAGTTTTTTTGGAACGATTTGTCTTTTTTTAACACGTTCCTCTATAGTTTGGTCGTTTAGATGTGGGATTGGGATGTTTGTGTTATCTTGTTTGTATTATGCTATTTTCGGGAGTTCGATTGTACCATGTTGTATGTTAGTGGTTTATATCATTTGTTCCATGTCCATATGTTTTGTAAAATGTAAAGTATTTTTACTCACATGTTGTTGTCTCTGTGTATGTTTGGGTGTGTGTCACATCGTTTGTGAGTCCCCTCCTACTTGGCCTCTTTTTAGATTCTATGTTTTTGGGGTCAACATGTTCGTTTTTTTACGGTAGGTGTCCACATATGTAATATGTTGGAAGAGTAACTCCAATTTTTACTTTATCTCGGAGGGGGTTCATTTGGTTTGTTTTGTGGTGTTCTACAGTCGGTGTTGTGATTTCTGAGGAGAAGGATGGGGATAGTGTGGGTCTTACTATTTTTTATCGCTAATTATTGTTTTCATTGTGTATTTTTCCTCTCACAGTTGTATTGCATGTCTGTATATTAGGGGCAGGGGTGTATTTTAATGTTATTTTTATTGTGGGTGGATTTGAATTTGACGACCAGTTGTTCTGGTTTTATGAGGGGAGAGGATGTTCTTTAATCTATTGGATATTGTCATTGTTTGTAAAGTATAGTTTTTTGGAAGGAGTAGGTCGTTAGGATAGTATGTTAATCTGGATTTGATTTTTTTCCTTCTTTTTTTTCCTCTGTGTGCAAAGCACGCTGAGTATAAAATTATATACTTCGCGCGATTTAAAGGAAAGATTTAGGCCGATATTCTACGAGGCCGGCGGGACCTACATACTCCAAACGGCAGCTGCAAGGCCGATCTTCACTGAAAAGCTTTTTTATGGCAGAAATACACTGTGTTTGCCAAACCACTGCCGAGGGGAGACTTGAACTCAGGATCTTCGGTGTGTTAGGCGGAGCACTCTACCACCACATCACGAGGGTTGAGTCGATGTAGCCGTTTGAAAAGCAAGAATTTTTTTCAGATTCGGATACTCAAAACCTCGGCACAGCACGTCTCTCCCTTACACTAACTATATACATTTACACTGGTTTTCTGCAGGGCATGTACTGCAAAGATTACTTTTAATTAATTAAAGTTTTCTTCACTTACCACTTCCTAAATGCATCGTACAGCGATGGCCTGGTAAATGTGTCATATCGCTAACATCATTCGGACGATCGGAGGAACGACGAGCATGTTGTCGATTGTAATATTGCATATAAATCCAGAGTAAAACACGCAAACACAAACTGAATATCACAAATGATAGGAAAACCATAAAAAATGCCGTTAAGTACACCAAAACATTTTGCATTTCGGAGGACATCTTGCTCTACTTTGTCACTAATTATTTCTTTGCGATTTCCGGCAGCTTTTTATTGCTTCTTGCTTCTTTTTTGTTTTGTTTTTATTTCTAGTTTAGATCAAAATAATTTGAATAAACATTTCGTTTCAATTCAATTCAATAGTGTTTGAAAATGAAATAAAATTTTGTCTCACAGCTCACCTAGCTGAGCGCTCAATTCAAATTACTATCATTTGCGATAAATTCAGTTGTGTGCCGCATGAGATTCCAGACAACGAAAATTTTAGGTAGAATTTATCTATTTTAAATAGAGAGCGCTAGACGGTTCTATACAATATAAGTAACGTGCTGAATTTTTTAGTCAAGTGACGGTAAAAGGTTTGCATGTATGTATATTTGTAATCTGTTTATTTTATACCGCCGCATACAGGGTGATGGAGAAATTTGCATTGTTTTGTTATTTTTCGAGAAATTTGGGTTTTAGATATTTAAAATTTTTTCAGTTAAATGCATGATACAAGAATGAAGGTAAATCCATTGTCAGTTGTCGGTCGCCGTACCTGACAATTAAACAGATTATGAGATCTCAACTAAAAAAAACATTTTTGCATATTTTTATTTATTTCAAAAACCATTGCACTTTTGTGAGCGCTAAAAATTTCGTGAATCTTGCCGAGGCAAATAGGTCGTATAATCATATATATTATTTCTAATTGCTTTTTTTTGTATACGGGTCCCTTTTTCGCTCTTATTTGGAATCCAAATCTATAAATCAAGTTTTGATTGTGTAAAACTTGACCAATATATTTACTTATTTTAGCGGAGATGCAATTGAGTTAATAAAACACACTTTTCGTAGTCCACAATCAATCTATATTTTTTCAACCCGGAAGTCGACCAACTTCTTCTTCTTCTTTTGTATTCTCCTTTTACAGAGTTGCCTTAATCTTCAATATCGTACATTTCTTAATCTAGTACCTAATCTAATACAATTCGCTATTTGTTCAGAGTTACCATCTTACAATTGTAAAGATGGATATTCGGGCTATTAGCGAGCTTTGGGCAATTTTGGTCGTAGTGCTTTTGTTTAGCTATATTTTATTAAAATAATTTGTTAAAAATAAACGATTGTGAGCAAACAAAGAAATCTATTTGTACTATGGCACTGTTGTGAATATTTGCACTGCATTACCGGCAGTTGCTCCCATATGCCAGATGGCAACGCAAGCTGTAAGTTTTAGTTGATTGAGAGAACAGCTGATTTCTGTTGATATTTGATAAGAGACTTTTAAATTGGTTGCGCAAGATGCGCACGGGTCCGGCTCGTACAATTTATCAGTTGTTTACTTCGTTAGAGATAGAAAGTCTTGAAGAATTTTATTAAAGCGTCAAGCTCTGCACCAGTGAGGTCGAGGATTATGAGTGATTGCATCTAACTAAAAAACAAAAATTTAAGGCGCGAGCTTCTCTTCCAATTTGCATCGTGCTCATCTTGATTTTTCCTACAAATTGGCGGGACGGGATCTACTTGTTTTATGCCGACTCCGAACGGCATCTGCAATGCATGATGAGTTTTCACTGAGAGCTTTTCATGGCAGAAATACACTCGGAGTGCTTTGCAAACACTGCCGAGGGGCGACTTCCATTGGGGATTAAGCACTAATTTCATTCAAAACCACTTACAGGTTCAAAAAATCAACCGATTGCAACAATGTTTACACAGAAATTTTCGTAATTGAATTCTGAAGAGACTCACATCGCTTGATTCTTCAAATTAATTTGTTTATTAAACAATTTGTTGCAAAATAGCCTATTCTTTGCAGAACTTTATATTATAATACGTATTTATGTATCACTTTCGTGACATACAACTTTTGCTCAATACTTAAGAGAATGATATACACTTTAAGAGATAGTAGGTATTGCTAATTGACATTCGTTTTGCAAAATTAATTTGTTTAAACAATTTTCTAAAGAACATTTTGCAAAATTGTTTTTTTTTATAAATTTTTTTTTAATTAATTTAAAAAATCGGGCGATGTGAGTCTCTTCAGAATTCAATTACAAAAATTTCTGTACAAAAATGATTAAAATCGGTTAATATTTGTGATATGTAGGTGGTTTTGAAAAGTTCGTCCCCAATGTGCGACTCCGCTTAGAAAAATTTTCTTCTAATTGAAAAAACTTGGTTCTAAAATTTAAATGTTGCTTTGCCCGGGGTGTAAACCCAGAATCTTCGGTGTGGATGGCGGAACACGCTACCATCACACCACGACAGCCGCGATCTAACTATCTTTTTATAAAATGTGTCTGAATGTCAGGCCATAAGGATATTCCTGGCAACTGTCGGGCTGATATCTTGACCCGGGCAGGTACTGGTGAATTGATCGTTTCTATCAGTGGAGTCTTTGGGACTCCGCTGGCCACTTGCCCTCTGCCTTATCATGACAAAGTTCAGCACAAGACATGAACGAAAGAAAATGGAAAATTTTTCCCAAATTATTAAATAAAAAATGGACGAAATTGTCTCAATTCCTGATTCTTGTCCTTGTTTAATAAAATATTTTCATAAAACTTGGTGCTCGCATTCTTGTTTTTTCACACATACATAAATACCCAAATTCGGAGATCATAAAATTTACTCTTTTGGAAGATTACTTAATTACAGAGTCAATAATATTTAATTTTGTTAAAGTTTGGCATCACCTTTCCTAACTTTTTTAGTTTTTTCATACTAAGAAGAAGTGTCGAAAACGGCAATTGGATTTTGTGTACCCCTTTATATGCGAATACATTTGTATATGTATATGTTCGATATATGTATTATCGAACACCTATCGCGACACACCACGATATTTAGGCCGAGGTTCTCTTTCAACTGGCGGAAAAGGTCGTACATATATTTTTTGCCGACTCTCGAACGGCACCTGCGAGGGAAAATGAATTTTTACTAAAAGCTGTACATGGTAGAAATACGCTCGAAGTACTTAGATGCCAAACCAAAGTAGAAGAAACTTTATTCTAAAGTATTTTCATGTTACTTTTGCCGATACTCGAACTTAGGATATAAGATGTGAGGAAGCAAACTACCTTCTTATTTACCATCGCTGCCGTTTATACAATAGAAAGGTTGTGAGAAATTAAAAATTTGGTTTTTATCTATCTAAGGGTTGTAGGAAGTAGGGGCGGGAAGCGAGCAGCTTCTTGCGCACATTTTTATTTAATTACTTTAATGTTTTTTTCTTAATTGAATGATATTTATCGCTATATCTCTGAGATTTTGGCCCTCGTCGCCAATATGTTGTTATTGTATTATTATTTTGATATTTTAATTTGATTGCTCTTCGATTTAGGGTAAAGCGGAGGGGGGCACTGAAGACCGGTAGTCTTATGCATTGTATTTATTCAGTTGGGGGCGAACGTTTATAGCTTTGAGTTTTAGGTTTTAGGTGCCTCGCTCTTTTCTTCGTAGAGTGAAATTTTTAAAAAGGGCAGTGGAATAGAGTTATTCTTTTGACAACATTTTGAACTGAGGACTTCCTTACCAAAACACAATAAGTGATTTTAGAAAAACCGTGCGCCTAGTAATCTAAGTCGTCTTGTTTGAAGTCCTAGACTTCGGCAGAAATGTCATCTTGACAGCTCCTGCAGAAGGAGCTTGTTAGCATGCCCACCGTCGGAGCATTGGTGCAACAGGGAAATGATCTGTCATGACACCCGTAAGTATTCTTACTGCAGATTTGTTTAGCTTGATAAGGAAGATAGTTGCTTTTCTATCTGAACATGGCTATAAAGAATTCAAGGTGGATATTTAGGTGCTTTATGGACGCCAGCGCGGCTCGATATTTTCGTAAAATATCCGACTTTATCACGTTCGATTTGCTTGCCTTTAAAGCACCCTGGCTGTTGATAAAGATCGTTACATTGATGCCAGGGACCGTACTAACTTTATATGGCATAGACCTTCCGCCTGGAAGACACTGCATGAGTCACGAAGTCGGTACGATTGATTTACCTGCAGATGCTTTAAGTACGTTCCAGCTCAAGTTGCCTTTTTTACCTTCGTGCCCTCTGTGTAGATTGTAATGCCAATGTCGAAGGCCCATTCCTCCCTTGTAGGATGTCTTATGTTCTGCATCTGGAAGTCAAAAATCGCCGTCATATGGTCGGTGTCGGACGTTATGTGAGTTGTGAGTCCGCCATCTAATATAGTCGCGTGCCAGTATTCGGTTTATTTTCACAGGTTGGATTTACTTCGGGAGAAATTACATTAACCCTTTCTCGTGTGTGCTGTAACTAACTGCACCTAACATACCCACACATGCTAGCTCTTGCACTTTCCCAATCGTATGTTGATTGATCGTTTTATCTAGCGCCTTCCACCTGACCAGAGTTTCATACGTTAGTATGACATATGACAGTGTTGTACATGCCATGGGTGATCCATAGTTCCTTCCCAAAGCCTTTTTGCAGATGTAGTATGCTGCCAGAGCTTTTTTTGATCTCGCCTCAAGACTCGTGTTTCAGTTTAATTTAGAGTCGAGTATCATGCAGAGATATTTAGCAAGTTAAAGGAGGATATTTTCGTTTTTCTTGTGAACAGGGCAAGGTCCCCCAGCCCAGTCTGCATAAGCTCCCTAATCGTTGGCAGGAATTTGACTGTGATCACAATCACTGAGTCGTCGGCGTATGCGACTACCCTCGTTCCTTTCGCCCTTAAGATTTCTAGAATTTCATTAAATATCAGTATCCAAAGAAACGGCAAAAGCACGCCGCTCTGAGGTGTGTTTCTGGTAGCCATTTTGTAAACTGAAATGATGCAAAGCTTGAGGCAAAATTATACAATCCTTTTGTAGTTTCATATGACGACCAAGTGAAAGTCTTTTCGTATTTTAATTAATAATATTATTTGTATGCTTTTTTTTTATATGACGAAAAAGAAAATCGATTTCAGCTACCGAAATCCCTCGAAACTCGGCCTCTCACGTAACTAGATGTGTATGATGGCGCGAATTTGAAGGCGCTGATACTAAGAAGTCAACGTTGTGATATATATAATATTGTGGCGAATTTTAGCATCACCAAGCTGTTAGTAGAGCTGGATTTCGATTCGATTTTTCATCGATTTAATCGATCTTTTTTTAAGAAATGAAGAATCGATTTTCTTTTTAGAATCGTTCGATTTTTTTAGCCTTCGAAATTTTGATCATCTTTCGCAACTGTGCCTATTTCATATTTATTGATAAAAACGTGCAGAAAATATATTTGTTGTAATTTTTTATAAATTTAGCTTTATTGGCGCATATTCACAGACCAAATAAAATAGTGTTTTAATTTTCAAAAAGCTCGACCATGAACTATGACTATACGCCATTATGATGGTGGCTATGAGTAAAAGGAGAAATATGAAAAAATTTAACATCACTAACAATTGGCGCTTAGCCGCCTAGGAGATTTTGGCATTGCAGTTGCGCAAGTCAGCCTAGCTATCCCGGCTTCAACATAACTGACACCAATTGCGGGTACCAAGGGAGAACAAGTCTTCTTGGCGGAGGTTTCCCCTTCGTCTGTTTCCATATGGATGCCGATATGAACACCTGCTGTGCCGAAACTTTTTCATGAATTCCCATAACAAGACCTATCGGCTGGTTCGACGGAGATGACCATAATTCATCGGCATGACTTTTCTCTTGAAAAAACACAGAAAGCATGATATTTACGTATCGAATACACTATCAATCTCACTCCGATGGGAGGAACAAGTGAATAATCCTGTGATACTCCTTGATGTTGCCAAAGAGCCTCAGTCAACGAAACGAGAAAGAAACTGGCGAGATTTATAGTCGATTACAAATCGATTTATTTTGAGAATCGAAACAAAAAATCGATTCTCCAAAAAATCGAATCGAATCCAGCTCTAGCTGTTAGTAAATAAAGGCACAACAACAATAAAGCAAGCTGCCACTCTTGTGTACGTAAACAAATCAATCATCATTTACACACATACATACAAGGCAACGAAGAGATACTCACAAACACATGTAATCATCAGCCGAAGTAGTACTCACTCATACACCTGCATATGGCTATAAGATAAACATAACCTACAAATATACATGTATATAGAAATTACCAAGTAGGAGATACAACTATTCTAGAAGGCGAAACGTCTAGACCTTAGTAGAAATATGCAGACGAGGCAACAGAGAGTATAAAAGCAGCGCATAACTAATCAGTTTGATTTAAACACGCAATTAGTTGTGAAGTATAAGTGTTATTGTGAAGTACTCTCAAAGTAGTCTAATAAAGACCATTTTGCATTACTGAATATTGGAGTTATTTATTCGTTCGACAATTTAGCGATTCGAACGTTTGAGAAGGTTTCAAATAAGCGGAATTTCCCTATATTCGTTACATTATATATTTTTTAAACAGATACACCATTTTGGGACAATCAATCTCGATAGTAATCTATAAAGTACACTTTCAGAAAAATTGTTTTCCAGACCCCATTCGCGAGGAATCTATAAAGTATGTACACTTTTAGAAAAATTGTTTTCCAGACCCCATTCGCGAGAATATAAGGCTTATTTTTACTGCTGTTTTCTTTCGTTGTAATATCCCAAGTTCCAACAACTCAAAATTCCTCCTTCCTTTTCTCTTTCCAATCCCTCTCACTCTTCCTCTTGCTATCCAATTTCCTCGCTTTCTTCGAATCCAAGCTATTGATTTAACCATTTCTTTTGCATGGCGCCTGCCTACTACACCCAAGGTCCTGGATTTAAGTCCCGGGCAAAGCGAAAATTTGGAAACAAGTTTTTCAAAAAAAGTTCAATGCCCCTCGGCATTGCTTTGGCAACTTGACTCCGAGTGTATTTCTGATATGAAAAGTTTCCCAGTGAAAATTGATCTGCCTTGCAGATGCCGTTCGAAGTCGGCATAAAATATGTTAGTACAGTCCCGCCAGTTTGTAAAAAAAATTAAAAGAATCACGACGCAAATTGAAAGATAATTATTTTTGTTATTGCACAAATTATTCTTCTCATTAGATTCCAAAACAATGTTAGTATACAAGTAGCTGTTTTTACTTGTATTAAAACAAAGGAATTCCGACCATTTTCCGGGTAACTTATTTCAAAGAAATGGGACAAACATACATATATAATTAGCTTGTGCAAAATGTTTACTTTTTTATGATAGTAAACATGTCAGACTGTGTTGTGCACGAAATTAACATTCAAGTATATACACATTTTTCACACTGGCCTTCATTCTCTCGTTTTTCCTTCCTTCCGACTTCACCCTCCGTTGCAGCCTCATTCTATTCCACTACCACTCACACTCTCAGTCCCTCTACGGTTCCCAATTCTTATGTAACTACCAATCTATGATGAATACTTTCCGAGATATGCAGTATGAAAAATCCCATTTGTGTGGCTGGTGATATGCCCCAATCTGTTCTTTCTTTTTTATAGTGGAGTTAGAGGCCAACTTCTTTTAATATTTGAACAAACTTAATAGTATTGCTTACAAGGCATTTTCAGGGCAAATGAAACCTTTTTTAAGTCAAGTACAAATTTTTTCAAATCCAAATACTTTCTTCATTTAAAAAAAACTTTTTTCAAGCCAAATGAAACTTTTTTCAAATCAAATGAAACGTTTTTCAAGTCAAATTAAGCTTTTTTTAAATCAAATAAACTTTTCCCATTTCAAATAAAACTTTTTTCAAATCAAATTAAACTTTTTTCAAGTCAAATCAAACTTATTTCAAATATCCACCCGAAATCTATTGGCCTATTAAAAAATTACTGTGAGAGCTTCATACATATATCGACTGCCGAGTACCATATTGTAACGAATTTTGTGGAGTTCTTGATAATTATACACCTGCTAACGTTCGAATCGCTGAACTGTCGAATAAATAACTCAAATATTCAGTATTGCAAAATTGTCTTTATTTAGACTACTTTGGGAGTAGTACTTCACAACTATACTTCACTACTAGCGTGTTTAAAATCAAACTGACTGATTATCACTTGCATCGCGCAGCTTTTATACTCCAAGCTAGCCCCGTTCACCTATTTCTCCTGAGGTCTAGACTTTTCACGAAGAGTTGGAACAGTTGTATCTCATACTTGGTTATTTAGCTATATACATGTATGTGTGAGTAACAACTTCTGCTCTTAGGTGATGACTACATATGTGTATGTGAGATATTCTTCGTCGACTTCTAAGTACGTGTGTAAATGGTTTACTTTGACGTGTTCATGTACACAAGTGTGGCGGTTCGCTTTATTGTTGTTGTGCATTTATTTAGTAGCATCATAGTTATGTATAGAACTGCTAATATTCGCCACAATATAATCTTAACTTGGCTGCCGAATAAAAAACGCCTTATCTCCGAAAAAATGTTTAAAAACACCGTATTTCAGATTTTGTTGGAAGAACGCCATACTTTTATTTAAAAGCTTCAAACTTCAAACAAAACCATTGCAAAATTCCTGAGATATGGCGTTTTCGGACTGGTAACCGATATAGGGTGTAACTCAGCGGTCGATATGTAGGCTGTAAAAATGTCAGCTTTTTATTTTAATGGTTAGAGCTGCCTCTTCGCGATTTTCGTTTTCCCACACAAACTGCATTAGGGGATTTTTGATTTTTATAAAAGGATAGTGAAAATATTACAAGAAATAAAAATTTTTATAGGAACGTGACAGTTCTTTAAAAAAGATCGAAAAATTATATTGTGCTCATGTTTGTTTGTTTAATTGTGTGTTCAATTTATACTTATTATTTAAGAATTCATGACTTAACACCAGCTTATAATAATTGAATAGTCAATTATTATGTTTTCTAAGAGAAACTGAAAAGAAAGAAACATTTACTGGCATATTGCGATGGTACCATTTCGAAAACCGCCACGTAATCATCATCAGGCAATTTCCTAATGTTATCAAAGGTTTCGCCGAGATTCGAACAGTACTCATTTCACTCGTTTCAAAAGAAACAAGAACTTCATCCGATATGTGATGTTTGCAGTTGTAAATGAAAAAGCGTTGCTTGAAAATAAGAAAATTCAGTTGTAAATCGGAAACTGTCATATGGAAATGAGAATACCTAGTTATAAATTAGAAAGCGTCAGTTGAAAATCAGATTTGTTGATTGTTAATTGGATTAGTCAACTGTAAATTAAAAGTCGTCAATTGTAAAATAGAAGGCGTCAATTGTAAATGCGAAAGCGTCGTATTTAAATGAGAGTAGTCAATTGTAGATGCGAAAGCGTCATATCGATATAAGAATAGTTATCTGTAAATGAGAGAGCACGCACGTGGTGTGGTGGTAGCGTGCTTCATCTTCCACACCGAAGATCCTGGGTTCGATTCCCGGCAAAGCAGCATTAAAAATTTAGAACTCAGTTTTTTCAATTAGAAAAAAGTTTTTCTAAACTGTTTTTTATGCCGTCTCGCCAATTTGTACGAAAAACTAAAAGGAGCACTATGCAAATTGGAATAGCAGCTCGGCCTTAGTCTCTTCGGAGCGCGTCAAATAAAAATGCGAAAGCGTCACTTCTATTTGAGAATAATCATTTAGAAATGAGAAGTGTCAAATGTAAATGCGAAAGCTTCTTAAGGAAATGGGAATAGTCAAGTTTAAATGAGAAAGCATAAACTGAATATGCGAGAGCATCATATGTAATTGCCACAGATCCATACATTCATTTATTCGGCGCGATATCAGTATATAAAGTATCGTGAATAGAGCGACAAAAGAGTCCGTTCATGATGAGCACATGCGCTGCTTGAGTAAAGTGAGTTATTCAACGATAGGAATGAATGACTTAGTTTTGATGTGCGAGAACGAGCCATGCCTTTCGAGAATCGAGATCACCGTAGCTGATACTTCAAATGGCCACACGTAAGTGCTGTATTTAGTACCGTGCTCGCTAATGCTAATTCCCATTGAAACTCTTTAGGGAAAAGTAAAGCCATTGTAAAAGTAAAAACGAACGTATGTTGTAGAGCAACTCGTGCTTTACATAGATTAATTGGTGGATGATGCGAAACGATCAGAAACTGAAGGAGACTGCGCGAGAGCAATCCAGCATGCAGCACCGTTACATGGAAATGCTCTCTCACTCCATGATATGTTGGGCCGGATTAATCCTCAACGGGCCCTAGGCAACCATCAATTTGGGGGCCCTTTTTTCACGGCCGTTCCCTTTTTTTTCTGTTAAAAAATACAAACTTATATCTTTCATAAAATTGTATTGTCACAATGTAATAATATCAATAAAATTACTATCTACATTTTAAACATGTCGTTTTCTACATTTGTTTTCGGCAAATTCATCAATTATATCATCAGTATCGATTTTGTTCAATAAATCTGACTCAATGCAAAGTGTTAGGTATAACATCTCGAGTCGCTCATGTCGCGTTGTAGCTCTTTCAGCAGCTTTGATTCTTTTTAATGCGAGAAGGATCGTTCGGCAGAACAATTTGTGATCATTAATGCTAAAAAAATCCGAAGAGCTATTTCTGTGTGAGAAAAATACATCGGCTAATTGATCTTCCATTAGAATCTTATACAAATGACTATGAGTTTTTTGTGCAACAGTGTATCTGGAGTTCACGTACTTTGCAATTGTTTCATTTCAATGAAAAATTCTTCCAAATCTCTAGAATAAAAACGAACTAAGTTATTTATAGCTTCGTGGAGGTATCATCACTTAGAGAAAAGTTGATGAGAAATGCAAATCTCTCTGAAACTTCCATATACACTTTCGCACGTCGTTTGATTTCACTGTGAAGATTGTCGATGATTTCGACGAACCTGTTGCTCTAAAATCATCGTGAGGCGAAAATTCTACTTCTGGACTTCTGGAGCATTTCCGTCATTAGGTTGGTTTTTTCTACGACGAGTACGTTTTACGATTTCTGTATAACCTACACCAGGTAATAACTGTTTTGTTTTTTCCTCGAAATCATTGAACTTTTCACGGAATGAAACTAAACTCTCTTCTAACAATCCGTACAAAAAACACAGGTTTGCAAATCTGCTTTTTCACTTTGCAATGACTTACTCACTGAACGCATAGCAGTCAAAATAGAGTTCCATAAAATCAACATGAAACCAAATTCGAATTTTTGCATTTATTCGCGATACACGTCGCCTCATAACGAGTATCAGTATTTTGTGATTCATCATCAGCAATAATTTCTAGAGCCTCTAATATGATATAAAATGAATCATGAACTGCATTCGTCGTATTCGAATGTGCTTCCCAGCGTGTAGTTGGCAATGTCTTCAAAGTTTTCTCATTGTGTATTTTATTTTTTAATATGACCCCAACGATAGGTGGAAGCGAAAAAAATTATATAACGTCTGCATAATGGCGAAAAAAATCTTCTGCATAAAAACAGCACTCATAGCATGCTCTCCAACGGGAATGCGCGGAACAGGGAACATAGATCGCATTCTCATTCAAACTCAATACTCTTGCTTGCACACCTTTATACTTTCCGGACATGTTTAATGCTTTGTCATTTTATTGTCCTCTACAATTTTGAATATCTAAACCACAGTCTTCAGTAAGAAACTTTAAAGTTTGATTCGCTAGACTTTCGCCAGTATGACCTTCCAGCTGAAGAAAACTTATAAACCTTTTTTATTTCAATATACTCTCTTTCACTTCGATACACTTCTTTGCACGCTCATACAATTTGTCAAATAAGTCGGAAATGAACTTTTTAGGAACCTTGTCTAGTTTGTCGGTCGTCGCCTTTTGAATGCGGTCAATTGAGTTTTTATTTATTTGAGTAAAATTTATTTTCAGTTCTGATTATATTTTTCTTTCACTCTCTAGAATTTTATGTTTTTAAGAAAATTTTAGAAGTTTTTCATATTTCGGGGGCCCCTAAAATCGGGGGCCCCAGGCAACTACCTATTCTGCCTACTTGCTAATCCGGCCCTGAAGATATGTCAGTCCGCACACATGAAATTTCTTATCCTTTGAGGATATGCCCGTTGTCACATACATAACTTATGTATATTTATTATCATTTTTATATTCTCAATTGCAAATTAAACTATCGCATTTTCATTTGATGTTTACTCATTTGCAACTGACTTTCTCATTTCCATGTCGCTTTCGCATTAACAATTGACTATTCTCATTCACAGCTGACAATTACAATGGGCGCTCTGGATTCAGCTTGAAGAAAGTTTCATTTGATTGATTTCTTCACAGGTAGGCAGTATGAAATATTTCATTTTGCTGTGCCACGTCTTCTTTATATATCGAATATTTTTAGGCAAGTATTAACTTTTCTTGAGTATTAGAGATGATCCTATATGACTTGTTACCTATTTTTAGATGTCATAACGCCAAGTATTTTCAGACCGATAACCAATATAGACAGATAAGTATATAATAGTCCATAAAAATCCACAGGCTCATTCCATTTCAAAACACCCGGTCCGCGCAGGACATGGTTTTTGATTTCGATGAATTTTAATATGTTGTTCTTTGGTCAAACTAATGAACACGTGTTTTTTTGCCTCAAAAAATTTTTTTGGGATTGATCGCAATTGAATTCGATAAAATGCAATCGATATTTTATTCACCTATTTTATACCTTCATGAACATGAAATGGTATATTTAACTTTGGTCCGATGTTTGTAACGTTGAGAAATATAGAAGATAGACTCACCATTAAGTATACCGAATTGATCAGGGCGACGAACTGAGTTGATATAGCCATGTCCGTCTGTCCGTCCGTCCGTCTGTCTGTTTGAACGCAAACTAGTCCCTCAAATTTTGAGATATCTCAATGAAATTTGGACAAGGATGTATTTTTGTATTATATTAGACATTTGTTGTATCCGTAGGATCGGACACTATAACATATATATTCTAATATATCATAGAAGATATCCTGAAAAAATCACTTTGATCGGAGCTATATATAAGTCTATCCCATACAACCGATCGTTCAGATAGAAAGATTTTGGCCATTTCTCCCTTAATTTAGAAAGTATAAACGTGAAACTCGGTGATATATATTCTAATATATCATAGAAGATTTTCTGAAAAAATCATTTGATCGGAGCTATATATAGTATATATCCCATACAAACCGATCGTTCAGATAGAAAGATTTTTGGCAATTTCTCCCTTAATTTCCAATATAAAAACGTTAAACTTGGTGATATTTATTCTAATATATCATAGAAGATTCATGAAAAAATCATTTCGATCGGAGCTATATATAATATATCCCATACAACCGATCGTTCAGATAGAAAGATTTTTAGCCATTTCTCCCTTAATTTCCAATATAAAACGTTAAACTTGGTGATATTTATTCTAATATATCATAGAAGATTTCCTGAAAAAATCACTTTGATCGGAGCTATATGTATATAGTAATACCTATCCCATACAACCGATCGTTCAGATAGAAAGATTTTTGGCCATTTCTCCCTTAGTTTCCAATATAAAAACGTGAAACTTGGTGATATATATTCTAATATATCATAGAAGATTTCCTGTAAAAATCATTTCGATCGGAGCTATATATAATATATATCCCATACAACCGATCGTTCAGATAAGGGGGTTTTTTGCCATTTTTTATTTTATTTTATCTTAAAAATCGTTTAGGTATGTACATCTGTTCACTATATATTTCTTATCATATACAGCGATTATTTGGAGATTACGAACGGGATAAGATTATTGTTCAGCCCCATTCATGAAAGGTATGAAGTCTTCGGCACAGCGAAGACAGTCCCGTCCTTACTTGTTTCATATCGGAGCTATATATAATATATATCTCATACACCGATCGTTCAGATAAGGGGTTTTTTTAGCCAGTTTTTTTATTTTATTTTTATCTTAAAATCGTTTTAGGTATGTACATCTGTTCACTATATATTTCTTATCATATCCAGGCCGATTATTTGTAGATTACGAACGGAATAAGATTATTGTTCAGTCCCCCATTCATGAAAGGTATGAAGTCTTCGCACAGCCGAAGACAGTCCCGTCCTTACTTGTTTCATATCGGAGCTATATATAATATATATCTCAATACAACCGATCGTTCAGATAAGGGGGTTTTTTGCCATTTTTTATTTTATTTTTATCTTAAAAATCGTTTAGGTATGTACATCTGTTCACTATATATTTCTTATCATATCCAGCCGATTATTTGTAGATTACGAACGGGATAAGATTATTGTTCAGCCCCATTCATGAAAGGTATGAAGTCTTCGGCACAGCCCGAAGACAGTCCCGTCCCTTACTTGTTTCAACTATCAATAACTTTGTCAAAAATTAACCGATTCTCATGGTTTTGAAATGTTCGTTATTACTTATAATTTTATATAAATTTATAAACAATAGCATATAGTAAAAAAAATATTTTTTTAGTATTTAGTAGAAACTTATGACCTTTTTCAAAATTTATTTTTCAAAAAAAAGTAAATAACTTTTTCTATATCGACCGAACAGTTTATATTTCAACTTGGGTAAATATATATCAGCCAAAAACTCCTTGTTTTAGAATGTGAATTTTTGAATATTAAATTTTTTTTCGGCATATATTGATGCAATATATATCAGCATAAAGGGCGATCAATACCAAATGCTTTAAATTAATTAAATATCACATTTATTATTGAAAAATTTCATTTGTTGTTACTTTTCAGAATAGGGCAAAATATTTCACTAAACCTCCATACCGTCACAAGAGCCTTTGCCATGTCCTGTTACAAAATCACTGTAATTCTGAAAAATAATAGAAATGCATGTTTCCAATAATAATGTGATATTTTAATTAATTTTAAGCATTTGGTATTGATCGCCCTTTATGCTGATATATATTGCATCAATATATGGCGAAAAAAAAATTCACATTTCAAAACAACGAGTTTTGGCTAATAGATATTTACCCAAGTTGAAATATAAACTGTTCGCTCGATATAAAAAATTTTAAACAAAAAAATTTTCTTTTTTTTGAAATATTAATTATTGAAAAAAGTCATACATTTTTACTAAATACTAAAAAAAATATATATTTTTTTAACTATATGCTATTTTTTATAAATTTATATAAAATTATAAGTAATACGAACATTTCAATGAAAATCATGAGAATCGGTTAATTTTTTGACAAATTTATTGTTAGTTGAAAAATAGGTGAATAAAATATCGATTGCATTTATCGAATACAAAAATTATTTTGAGGCAAAAACAAAAACACTTGTTTCATTATTTTGACCAAAGAACAACATATTAAAATTCATCGAAATAACAATATTGTCCTGCGCGGACCGGGTGTGTTTGAAGTGGAATGAGCCCACATAATAATTGCCCTTGGCAATGAAGTAATTATATATGTATTAGAGATATACGCGCCGATAAACGCCGCCGCCGAAGCCGATTTTGGTCGTTTTTCGCATGCCGCCGCCGAATGTCAAAAATATCGCGCGGCGTCCGGCGCGGGACTATATTTTTTACTTATTTTAGGCTATATAATGCTGATTATCTACATCGAAAATGGGTTCGATGTTATAAAAATGGGTATCAAATGACTCGTGTTGCTATAGCATTAAGAACACTAATACCAAATAAATTTTTTTAGATCGGCTTAAAGTTATTTTCTAAAACAACATATATTAGGTATGCATTTCAAACCCCAGAGGTTTGAATAAAAATTTAAAATATAAGATCTCTTTTAAGTGGAATTTAGTGGAAAAATAAGTGGACAATTTCTTGTCACTTTCTTACATTTTTTATTATAGTACTTAAGTAAATTGTTAAAGGTAAGGTAAAAGTATACAACAGCGGTCGACTGCAAAATCGCGTCCGAAATAGGAGGGGTTGTCAAACTGCGCGTCTTGGACTCGTCACAACAATCCGAAGGTGGAAAAGAAAAACTTCAACTCTGTCAAGAGATAGGAGTGAACCGCTGTTCTAGACATTACCAAATAAATAAAATTTCATTTTACAAGAACTAGAAGCATCCGGAAGGTGAAGCATTTGATTTTGTCATCTGGGAGGGTTTCTCTACCAAATTTGGTAATTTTTTACGACAGCATGACACTGCTAATACTTGTCCAAAAATATCGAGAGAGGTATCAAACGGCGCGTCTTGACATCAGTATTAATAATCCGAAGGCGGAGAATAAAATTTTAACCCGTTATTAACGAAAAACCGAAAAAAGACCCACGGGTCGCTCCGAAACCCGGGGGTGAAATCCAGTATTTTTGCGCAGAACATCTTTTTGCGTTGGCGGCCTTCGGCCACGGTGATGCACAATTTTTTTTGTGGGTACAATCACAACAACAACCACATGAAAATCGCCAACATTCAACTGCAAATATCTCCGCGACAGAGATACAATTTTTATTTTCCGGATTATTGTTCTCGAGATTAATACGCGTCTTTCGACACCTCTTTCGATATTTTTGGACGCGTATTAGCAGTGTCATGCTGTCGAATAGAATTACCCATTTTATTATTAGTAGATAGTGCAAGTAGCTTTTGTTTGAAGGACCAACATCTTTAATTAATGAAGACTTATAATAAAAATATGTTATGTAGGAAAGCGTTGATTATGTGAAAATGCATAAAAGCTAACTAATTTGTTCTTAAATTTTATGCATTTTCGTTCTGCTTTATCGGCCTGTAACTTACAGATGGAAAAGGCAGTGAAGGATTACATAATCAAACTACAAATTGCAAGTAGCCGACGTAAAAGCAGTGTTTGGCAATTTTCGGAACGTTAGAAGAGGCTCAAATTGGAAAAAGTATTGAAAAAGAAAAAGTTTTTGCAACCTTTGTCTAACAAAACGGAAAAATAGAGAGTTCATCCATAATTTTTTTTCATGGTAAGTTTTGAGCCTAGTACTTTTTCTATTACACAAGTAACAAATATTTTAGTTCCAAGATCCAGTCATATAGCACAAAACGCTTTCTACAGGGAATCTAACGAGGCACTTAAAAAATGAACACAATATTCGTGATTTCGATGCTGAAAGTAGTTCTAACGTATCAACTTTTTTCAAAAAATGTCCTAAAAAATCTTCAACGGATGCAAATGGCTATTGGGAGAGACTTGGCATTGGGGATGGCACGAGATTAATACCGTTCCATACAATTTCCAATAATGGAATAAAAGACTTCCTAAAAAAATACAAAGTTGTATTAGCTGATGGTGATATACCACATTTCAAAACCATTTCATCTCTGGCCAGAAACATTTTGCACTAACATTTGATTTGTGGCGACTGATAATTTTCCTGATGGAAATCTCACCTTGGAAACAAAATAAATTTCAAAGTCCCACACTGGCAATAACATTGAACAGAACTTGAACAAGTAACAGATTTTTTCAAATTAAAACTGGGAACCAATTTTGTGGTCCCTGATCAAAGTAGTAACATTAAAAAAGCCATTGATTTAGTGGTGCATCAACAACCATTTCTGCCTTGGGCATGGGCTACATAATTTAGATGGCTATAATTCCGTCCCTGAAGTAAGCAACTTAATTGCGAAGTGCAAAAGTATTGCAAGGGCCCTTCGTTTTAAAACAGATGTTTTAAAATGCCAAGCTGATACAATACAAACGTAATTTTAGCAAATATTTTGACAACATGGAGGAACTCCGTGCTTCCGAAGACTCGTGTTGGGTCGACTACGATTACAGATTTGGTCCACTAGACGATGTTCCGTTAGAAACGTATAAGCCATCAACAATCCTAAATGGTAGTTTGATGACAAAAGAAATGTCACTCTAAAAACGCGTCGCAACAAGATTGGCACAGCGTTCTGTCAATGCTTGATAGTTCTTGAGTCTCACAGAGCGCAATAAATAATTGCTGAAAAACTGTAATAAAACTGACTTGGTTTTACTAGAAGCTGAAGCACAGCTATGTACAAGTTGAAGGACTTTTTACAAAAATTCAAGATGCTGTGAACATTTTGTCTGGCGATTCATATCTATCTATTCTCTTGCATTATTAATCGAACGGAGATAGTGAAAATATTATCTGAGAACGTCGATATTGATTTGATGAGAATAATGCAAACTTTTCACAGTTGCATTTAATTCAAAAAATTAAAATAATATAATAAGCAAACTAGACTATAGATTTCCAATAAATGATATATTAGTGTGCGCAGCGCTGCTGGGATCCGCGCTTCAGCACACTGCATTGTGTCACGGACTACTGCAACGACAGAAATATTACGAAAGTAAAATTTTTTAATTAAAATGTATAATCCCTTATTAGTGACTCAAAAAATACAGAAGGTAATAATGATAAAGATATTCTCCACCTTCCTCTAAAGTATTGAAGATTGCGCATGAGGTATTCCACAAATTCAAAAAATATGAATTTATCAGCAGAATGCCATTTGCTGTTGAGTATTTGTCATCAACCGAAATGTTTAAATTTCTGGAGGGAAAAGCTGCTGCAATGCCGCTATTATCTAAGTTGGCACAAAAGTTTTGTGTATTCCGGCAACGAGTACACCAGTGAGCGGGTTTTTTTCTATTCTGCCTTACTGTTACAAATAAACGGTCACAGCTCAGCCGCACAACGTAGAACAAAATTATTTTTATTCACAATAACTGTGAATCTTGCAAAGAAAATTTCAAATAGTATTTTTTATATGATACTGGAGATATTTTTGGTGGCCTAAAATATAGACATAAAATAGATGTTCTTACAAGATGTATCTGAATAAAAACGTCATTATACAATAAATATATTCGTTTTAATCTTTAAATTCAGGAAGTGTTAAATTTAAGCATTTGGGAGAAATTTGCTGGATATAAATTTGAAAACCATACATTTTTCAAAATTTCTGTAAGGTTAGAGAGTAATTGAAAAAACTTGTGGAGATCAAAATTTATTTACCAAGTACGACGGCGTGAGCCGGCGCGCCGGCGCGCCGACTTCGCCGCCGCCGCCGATATTTTACCAAGTCTACGCCGCCGCCGCCGATAACGTAATCGGCGTAAACCTCTAATATGTAGGTCCACCAAGATAAATGTAGAAGTTATATAGAAAGACATCAAATCTGGTTTGGTGTGTTCATGAAAATTTGCTTACTCCGTTCTTACTTAATTTGGAGGTTTCTACTTAAGTGGGGTGCATTTTGCGACTGAGCTACGTTAAATACCTCATACAACCATACTTTTTAACAACACATAGGCATACTTAGTTGATCATGAGTAATCAAGTGGACTCATAAAATTCGTTGAAATTATATTTTCAATGACATCTGTCAACCGCCAGCAATCTTTCTTCAAACTTCAATAGACTCAAACTTTTACTTGCAAGACAAGAGTGAGAACTAACCGCGTCGTAATACTTAAAATATAAATGTAAGGCGCGATACCTCCGAAGAGATCTAAGCGAGCTTCTCTTCCAATTTGACGTCGTGCTCCTCTTGATTTTCCCTACAAATTGGCGGACTGTAGGTCCCCTACATGTTTTATTCCGACTCCGAACGGCATCTGCAAGGCAGATGAGTTTCACTGAGAGCTTTTCATGGCAGAAATACACTCGGAGCGCTTGCCAAACACTGCCGAGGGGCGGACCCCCGCTAGAAAAATGTCTTCTAATTAGAAAACCTTATTTCTAAAATGTTGATGTTGCTTTGCCCGGGGGTGAACCCAGGGCATTCGGTGTGATAGGCGGAGCACGCTACCATCACACCACGGTGGCCGCCAGTAGTATACTTAGTGTTTGTTATTTAGTCTAACTGAATCTTTAATACCTCACTCACTCTACTAAATACTTAAATGCCATACAGTTCATAAGCACTTAATTTGAGCCCCACGGCTCTAGGAAATCGCATAAATTTAAAAAACAGTGCAAGGTGTGGGAACAAGAATCATAATACACATAAATTAAATTAAATTTAATAAATAAAACACAAATTATGAAAATTTGTTACACATTTTGTTTATGAGAATTAAAGCAAATATTGCCCGAAAATATTCCCACCAAATGAATTATATATAAATATGAATTTGGGATGTCAATCCCGCGATTCCGGGATTGCATGCTCTTATATGCTGATGACGCCAGCTCGAAACCTGCCATCGCAAATATTTGTAAAACGCCGCGGTGCATATACGAACTTTGTTTTGTCGTAACGTACAGAATATCGACTGCTGCCCTATCACCCCTATAGGGTGTTATACAACCGAAGTAGTTTTAAAGTACAACAAATCTGAGATTAGGCGTTTCGACACTGGCAGTCGAATAGGTCAGTTTTGAACTCGTAAAACGAAGCATTCCCTGCCCCAGGCCGCTTTCAGAAAGCAAAGCTGGCCTTACCATAACAAGGGTCGCTTCTTGTCGAGAGCCGCTCGCTCGGAATCATTTTTAATATAAAACTGATGAGCCGTTTCTGTTGGATAGATTGATGTACGATCAAGATGGCCCTAAAAAATGTATAACGAAGAAAAGGTGTCAGTCTGTCAGAGGAGAGTATCATCAGCGAGCTCGGTAAAGAAGCGGCAACTCGGAAGCCCAAAAAGGAAATGTAATACAGAAGCGTACGAAACAGAAAGAGAAATAAAGATATATAACAGGTAGCGGGCAGGAATGCAGAATAGTCCATCACATCGACGCCGTAATCGATCAGCCGACCAGGAGAGCCCGTGCTTGGCATGAGCCCGTGAGACGGGGCAGCAATTCCCTCGCTAAAATAAGTGTTTCGCAAGCAACGAGCGATCGGGTTAAGGAAAGAGGGCCTTAGGTGAAAAGAAGAGGAAGAGATCGACTGAAAGCGATAAGACTGTTTTTACCAGGTAGAAAATAGGGAGAAGGCAAAGGACGCCCTCGGGACAGGCTACAGCAAAGGCGATGTATATTCCTCTAAAATTGCAGGAAAAAGGGAGATCATATACCTCGCAAGATGAAAAGCAAAAAAGACGAGAGAGAGAGTGGTAGAATAGAGATAGAGACGTTTGCTACACCAAATAGAATAAACGTTGAAAATATGACTTACAGGAATATCCAGTGGGGTTACGCTCTAACTCCGGTATTTCCGAGAGGATAAGCGGTCGTGACCAAAGTGTACTGTGTGGCTAATGGATCGCAGCACTCGTTATGGGCAGAAATCTTATAAAAGTTGGGTATTTGTACAAATGGCGATGTTTAGTGATCAAGATGGTGCGGAACCATCCGGATAAACGAACTCCTCCATCCTTGGAATCAATGGCGTGCAATATATATTGAAAAGGCTAAAGAGAATTGTTTCAAACCTTCAACGGCACAAAACACAAAATAACGGTTTGAAGTGCTGAATAGACCGTTGATCCCCATGATACCAACTATCAGGTATGGATACCATGTGTTGAGGTGACGGAAGACTTCCTGCTCTGGTTTCAGAGTTATAGTACAAATATATTTCAAATCAGAATGCGGAGTGCACAGAGTTTGGGGAAGTGTCCTAGAGGCCTGGGCAGTAAGTTTTACGAAAACTACTCCGCTAGATTGAGAAAAAAAACTTAAGAGAAAAATCCCCTCCATTGAATACTAAGAATTTCCCCAGATTGGAATTTTTTTTGTTCCATTAACCTGACAGGTTTTTAATCATTTAGGAATAAACTAGGATTTATATTGATATAAGTTTGACCTAGGTTAGGTTGAACTGTCCGGTCCATAATTGAATGAGTCCGTAGTGTTACCAGAAGTGTATTTACGACCAAACTGAAAAACCCTATCAAAAACCAGAACCTATGTTGTAAAATAACTACGTCCTATTGGCGAATACTATAAGCTTTCTAGGACCTATGCCACTTGTTGCTTCCTAATAGCTGGAATCCTTAAGCCCCTGGCGGTGCAGCCTCATCAATCAGATGTTGTTGTAGATCCTGATCGAACGTCTCACACCCAAGATTTTAGGGTGTAAGACAGTCGGTAGCGTGGCGCCATCGACGTGCATGTTCAATATGGTCGACATTTGGCGCGTCCATGTTGTAAATAAGGTCGCCGATGATTTGGTCGATGACAATCTCAGGTTTCGCGAAGCGAAGAAACTGGAGAGATCAAGGAGATAGCTGTTTATTTTGTTACAAAGCCCATCGATCTGTGTAGTAAATTAAAATTTTGATTCAATTATTAGAGGTTCGTTTATTTTGACAGCAAAGCTTTGACGCTCCTGAATCAAAAAATCAGTACTGGTTCATATAATTTTGGTAAGCATACATAGATGGCGCTAAAGTTGCTATTTGTACAGTGATAAATCAAGAGTGTCAAAACTGGAATTCGCAAACTTGCAAACCTGCGGTTACATAACTTGTGCGCTGATAGCCTCATACGAGATTATGCGCGCCTGTCCCGGCTAACTTCCTTTTTTAGTATTCTTACCTTCTGTTGTGGTGTCAATGCCATTAGCACTTGTTGTCGTTGTTGCTGCTGTACTTCCAGCAATATTAGCCGGTTCAATGCGTATACGTTGAATTACGCGTCTATTTGCTGGTCTATTTATAATTTTTTGTTCTGGTTCACACCAAATTATAACGCAGAGCTATTACAAGAATAGATCACTTTGAACACGTTTTAATCTTTTAATACGATTTCAATTACACTTACTCTTAGCACAGTGAAAATAATCACGAGAATAATTAACGAAAGTAATGCAGCGCCAAAGTTATCCATTTCCGAAAGCATATTAATAACTCAATAGGATATATTTCTTCTAAACACAATTTCGGTAATTGCCTATTATAATAATTTTTACTAGCAATATTTAAATAACTTTAACTTCATCACGAAAATAATATGATTTTGTTATGAATTTTATAGCACATTTTTAATTTAGCAATGTTTTCTTACCACTAACCACATTTCTGTCGGTTCCTTAAATGAAAAATCAAATCTAAAATTTGATAAAAAAAAATTGTACAAATAACAGACAGAGCGCACCTTAAAGTGCCTGCCTATTACGAAATAACTAAAATAAAATTTCGCCAACATTTGACTTTGCGTTCATTTTTGACAAAAGAATTGATAAAGCTAAGACCAGTAAACCATAAAATGCTAGGAAATTTATATGGATGAGATAATTCACCTTAATATGTGCCTTCCATTAATTGATAGTTTCAGCTAATTATACAATTTTTTTTATATTTTTGTGGTTTCATAATAAAAATGGCAACGCCAATAATGTAGTGAGCGACAACAAATTTAGAACGAAAATGAGACTGAAGATGGCACAACGCCGAAAGCGGGTTGGCGGAAAATCGTTCCAATAGGAAAGCCCAAAAAAAGCAATTATATTATGGCGACCTCTGTGGTGTAGTGATAGCGGGCTTCCACACACCAGAGGTCCGCCTTCAAGCCCCGGAAAAAACACATCAGAATGCTTTAAAAACAAATTGTTCAATTTAAATAAGTTTCTGTAAGCGTGGCCGCTCCTCGGCAGTGGTTTCACAAACACTCCGAGTGTATTTCTGCTTTGTAAAGCTTCTCAGCGAAATGTATCAACCTTGCAAATGCCGCACAAAGTCAGCATAGAAAGAAACAAGGCGCAAATTGGCAGAGACATTCGGCCTAGATCTCCTCGGAGGTATATTACGCCAAATTAAAATTTGTTTATACATAGATGCGTGTAGAATGTATCCGACATTTTGAGTAATACTCCGGAGATCCAAGTTACCGCCTAGTTCTGTCAAGAGCTGGACAGTCGAGCACGAAGTGACTACGATTACGCTACTGATACTAGCAGACATGACAAGCGTTGTTCTACCATAACTTTGGTTTATCTGCATGACTTTTAAGAAGTTTTTTATAACTACCGTGCCTATCTCACCCCTCTCCCGCTCCTTCTCTACCACCACTTTTCTTCCTTATCCTTTATCTTTTCTACTTCCTTCTCTCCAAGCGTCCCTTCCTCCCTCTGGTCTATTTTTCTCCCTGTCTCTATCTGTCCTATCTCTAGCTCCGTCGCCAGTTCCCTCATCTCTCCATATTTATTCAATATATTTCTGTCTCTCTTTCTCCTTCCGTTGTCAAATAACAAGAAAACCTAACCACAAATTAGATTTTTTCACATCACAGGTTATATGCACATCCTCAATATAATTATACCCAGCTGTATACAGGGTATTATAACTTTGATTGGATAACGGTTGGTTGAACAGTTATAAAGGAATCGAGATAGATATAGACTTCCATATATCAAAATCATGAGTATCGAAAAAAAATTTTATTGAGCCATGTCCGTCCGTTAACACGATAACTTGAGTAAATATTGAGATATCTTCACCAAATTTGGTACACGAGCTTATCTGGACCCAGAATAGATTGGTATTGAAAATGAGCGAAATCGACTGATAACCACGCCCACTTTTATATGTATAACATTTTGGAAAACACAAAAACCTGATTATTTAGTATATAATACACCTAGAATGTTGGAATTTGACTCTTGATACAAATTTGAAAATCTTTTTTAAAATGGGCGTGGCACCGCGCACTTGTGATAAAATCAATTTTACAAATATTATTAATCAAAAATTGTTAAACCTATCGTAACAAAATTCTGCAGAGAGGTTGCCTTTACTATAAGGAATGCTTTGAAGAAAAATTAACGAAATCGGTTAAGGACCACGCCCACTTTTATATAAAACTATTTTTAAAAGGGTCGTGGACGAATAAAATAAGCTACATCTTTGCAAAAAGAGCATTAAATCAATGGTATTTCATTTCCCAAGTGGATTTATAACAATAAATAGGAAAAATTTCAAAAACGTGGCGCCGCCACTTTTATGACTAATCAATTTTCTATGTTTCGGGAGCCATAACTCGAAGAAAAATTAGTTCAGAATAGAACCATATACATACATATATATATATTATTGCGCAGACTTGTAACACTGTTAAGCACACAAAACAAACAACAACAGCATTTCAAGTGTACAGCTGGGTATGTAATGTTCGGTTTCACCCGAACTTAGACTTCCTTACTTGTATTTATCAGTCCCTGGCCTACTTCCCGAAACCCTTAAAACAAACGCTGTATTGTTGTTTGTGCAGCTTTCTTGGAAATTCAACCAAAACCGGCTGAGTGTGATGGGAAGATAAAGACTAAATTTTAAATACCACTCAGGCACAATGCTATATACGTCAAAAAATGAGATTTTTATAGACCAAAATTTTGACACTAATCGTGGTAAATACGAACATTAGAATTTTTCGGGTAAGGCAGATGCATGCGGCTTTAATTGGGTTTGCACAAGATTGTATGTGAGGCCGAAATTAAAACGAAAGAGGAAGGCTAAGTTCGGGTGTAACCTAACATTACATACTCAGCTGCCAAATTACAGCTTGCAAAACTTTTAAATTACCTTCTTTTAAAAGTGGGCAGTGCCACGCCCATTGTCCAAAATTTTACTAATTTTCTATTCTGCGTCATAAGTTCAACCCACCTACCAAGTTTCATCGCTTTATCCGTCTTTGGCAATGAATTATCGCACTTTTTCGGTTTTTTCGAAATTTTCGATATCGAAAAAATGGGCGTGGTTATAGTCCGATTTCGTTCATTTTAAATAGCGATCTGAGATGAGGCCCAGGAACTTACATACCAAATTTCATTAAGATACCTCAAAATTTACTCAAGTTATCGTGTTTACGGACAGACGGATGGATGGACGGACGGAAGGACATGGCTAAATGAATTTCATTTTTTCGCCCAGATCGTTTTGATGAAGTCTATTTCTATCTCGATTAGTTTATGCCGTTACGGGGTACCGTTATGCGAACAAAATTAATATACTCTGTGAGATCTGCTCAGCTGAGTATAAAAATGCATATATGTATGTGTGCATTTGCTAGCTGTCCTTTTTCACCATTGGTTTTGATTCAACACAATGATGTGGGGGGGAAACTCTGTGTGAATGCGAATTTGACCGTATGGTTGACAACGAACACACACGCAAACTACTTTGTGTTTTGAAAAAATTTACTTTGAAATATTAATTGCAAGAAAGAAATGCCTCATTCGAGTGGCGACTATATTTTATAAGACACCCACCTCAATACGTTCATATTAGAGAGGTACGCATGTGATGACGACGCGATGTGGCACCCCTGATATAAGCTAGAGCACTTTTTTATGTAGATGTACAAAAAAATTTAAAAAATTAATAGAATTTTTTGATCTCAGCAGTAATTACTCATATATGCCTTGGTCAGCACAGAACATCTGCAAATGATGTCACGAGTCATTGCTATCACATCTTCACTTCTACAAGTGCAGCGGAAGACAGTCGTCCAAAAACTCTGCCCTATTTTAATTGTACTATCAAGTACTTGCTGTCATCTTAGAGGGCATCAGCGCAATTTTACCTAGTAGTCACAATGCAGAAAGTCTTTTTAGTGACACTTAGGGTTTGAAGTCCAGAAATGCCTTCGGAATATTAAACGGAAAAGATCTGATGTCTGTTATAGCCATGAAGAAATTATGAGGGCAGTTGTTTGAACTCGTTAGTTTATAGCAACACAAGTATCACTTTGGTCGGCTTTACTGAAGTTGTTACATTACAAGGATGTGATAAGATCTGCCGTACGATTGTGAAGAGGTTAAATACTTATCGTATAAATTTTTTTTAATCATTATAAAACGAACCGTACCCGTGCGCATCTTGCGCAACCTATCTAAAAGTCTCTTATCAAATATCCACAGAAATCAGCTGTTCTATCAATCAATTAAAACTTGCAGTGCCATCTGGCGTATGGTAGCAACTGCCGGTAATGCAGTGCAAATATTCACAATAGTGCCATAGTACAAATAGATTTCTTTGTGTGCTCATAATCGTTTATTTTTAACAAATTATTTTAATAAAATATAGCTAAACAAAAGTACTACGACCAAAATTGCCCAAAGCTCGCTAATAGCCCGAATCTCCATCCTTACAACCAAAACTTTATTTATAGATTTGGATTCCAAATAAGAGCGAAAAAGGGACCCGTACATAAAAACAGCAATTATAAATAATATATATAACGATATTTCAGAAAATAATATAAGTGAAATAAGGTGCCGCATTCACCGCTGCTATTCGAGAGATAACATACATAAATCTAACAAACGTGCTTTTCCAACACCCGTATTGGTTTAGTGACGTGCGTGCTAGCGCATTATACCAAAGATCGCAGGTTCAAGTCGCGCGGCGAAAAACTTGAAAATATTTCACGTTATCAGGATCGTTCTTATGCAATAGCGTGCAAGCCCACAAAGTGTTTGTGGCGACGCTAAATCCAAGTCTTCTTTATATCTCATTAATAATGGGTCAAACTATATAACTATAGCATATGTACTTAGTTTTTATAGAACCCCCCTCTTTGCTGGTTTTAAACAATATGCTTGAAGAATATTACATTTTGTTAATGGGCATATGCCAATATATTGAACATTTTCAACTTGATTCCTTATCTACCTATCTACATTAAAACGATTAGTGATATTTTGCGAAGTTACAAATACAAACATGGCTATACATGACAATAGATTTACTTATTTCACCACATCGAAAAATGTACTTAGACATGGTTTAACAGTAGCATACCAAATGCAATCAATTGTGTGAACTGATAAAATGACAAATGGTCACAAACCTATTTGCATATGAAAAATATTGGTAAGTCTTCTCAAAGTGTAGAGCTCGAAATGTTCGCTTCTTCAACCGCTATTCATTCGATATTTCTTATATCTTCCTATATAGGGTCCCTGTTTGGTGGACAGCCAAATAAAGGGGGTACGGAAGATACCCAATTCAATACAAGCACTTTCCCATGGCCCTGCGACCATGCACATTATTACGTCTTTTCGGTGGATATTTCGCAAGGCATCCAGACTGCAGACGCAATGGCCAGGTATATAGCGTAAACAACTGTAACAACGCTTAAGGCCTCGGGGCAACTTGAATGTAAGTGGTATGGCCATATCAGAATGCCTTGATCTTATATAGGGCGAACAGACTACATGGTCCCGTGGGTGACTTCCAAAGTGATATTGGGGCCACAATAGAGGGGGAGAGTGGGCGCAAGTACTTCCTACAGACTGCCAGATTACCATCTGGTATCTTTCAAGCGAAAGAAAGTCTGGCGGAAGCGCGCTTAAGCTGCAGCGCATCAATACATACATTGAAGGTCATCATAATTCCTCAAGAAGTCGACACAATGGAAGGAATGAAGGAATGCAAACAAGCATTGGATAGGCTTCGCGCTGGCCGGACCATGTATGTATCTACACTGGGTTCCCTATAATAAAAGAATGGAGGGTAACAAAAAAGCCGATGAGTTGGCAAAGTTCGATGTATAAGGTAGTCGTTCCAATCCGCTTGGTAGAAATCAGAAGGAGACAGGAAATCCATATGATCCATCAAGCACGAGAGACAGATCATGTGCACATCCTACAAAAAAAGACTAACAAAGTTGCTCACATATCTAAAGAGAGAAGACTTATGTCTAATGCTGGGAATATTCACTAGACACTGCTTCCGGCGACACATGCTTATTAGCTAGGCCTCGTAAGTAGCAGTAGATGGTGGAAGTTCGATATGCAGGAGGAAATGGTTGACTACGTTCTATGTTCATGGTCTGCGCTAGCGAGGTCAAGGCTCCAGCTACTAGGGATGGCAGAGATTCCAGATGTGGAGGCAGCAATTAAGTCAGGTGCTATAAAACTTATATTATTTGCCAAGAGGGCAGAGTTATTGTATAGCATAAGTCCAGGTATCTGATGGTGGGTTTTGCATTTGGCCGTCAAACAAATTCTGGTAGCACTATGGACACATTCAGTCTATGTGAAGTTTTTATTGACCGCGAGTACAACCCAAACTTTACCTCAAATGGGATTGGGCTTTCAAATTGAATGTATAAATATCAGCGATTAGTTGATGGGTCCTCCCAGGTATTAAAATGATTAAAAACACCCAAAGGATTGACTTTAAAGTGTTCTCTGCGCAATCCACAGAAAGGCGATCACACAAACAGCGCAAACTACTGCGGCATCAGCTAGTTAATATAGGGTATATGGTTCTATCTAGTGTATTGTACGACAGACTGATGCTCAATGAAACTTACTTACTCCAACAAAACACCAGTCCCTTCTTCGCCCTGCCAACTGGCGGCGATTGGTCACACCAAGAGAGCTTAGATCCTTTTTCACCTGGTCCCTCCAGCGGGGTGGGAATCGCCCTTTTCCTCTGCTATACATATAGGCGGGTTTAGATAAAAATACTTTCTTAGCCGGAGCGTCATCTTTCATTCGCATAACATGGCCTAGCCAACGTAGCTGCTGCGTTTTAATTCGTTGGACTATGTAAATGTCTGCGTAAAGCTCGAAGGTGTCATTAAATCTTCTTCGATATTCGCCATCGCCAACGCGTAGATGATTTATGGACCATCTTTCGCAAAACTTTTCTCTCGAACTCTCCCAAAGCCCCTTCATCTGATGTTGTCATGGTCCATGCTTCTGCACCATATAGCAGGACGGGTACGATAAGTGACTTGTAGAGCATGATTTTCTTTTGCCGGAATTGATTGAACCTATATATAAATCCACTGTCGACCAGATCTGCACAATTAGCTAGATCTTAGAAAAGACTCATGATATGAGAACTGACACGCATAACCTTTTTGTGAACTTTGCTAAATGGCGTTGAGCAACACCATCAGCTCTATGAGTATTATGAACCACCTACACGAGGCTTCAGGCAAGGGGACTCCTTATCGTGTGACTTTTTTAAAGAATATTTTCGCACAGTAGCCAGGTGAAAAGTAAAGTCCTTTGTTGGCGCTCTACAAACAAGTTGCTTAACATACCTGTTGTACTCGGAATCATGGACAGTGTCGAGAGAAGATGAGATGAACCCCTGAAAAGCTAGCCAAACGATGCCCGTGATGCTTACGGCTAGTATCGCAGGCGGTATAGTGATGAGCTGTGTGAGCTTTACACAGATATGATGATAGTGCAGCGAATAAAAACCCAAAAGCTAAGCTGGCTAGGTTATGTAATGCGAATGGACGAAGACGTTCCGGCCAAGAAAGTATTTCAGTGGACACCGCAGTTTGGAAGCAAAGGAAGGGAGAGACCTCCACTGAGTTTGGAGAGGCAGGTGGAGGAAGACTTGACCTCCCTTGATGCTCCCAATTGGCCTCAGTTATCACAAAACAGGGATAGCTGGCGTGACTTGTTACGAATCTGCCAATATCGCTTAGGCGGTTAAGTGCCAATTAATTATGACAAATTTCAACAACGCTTAAGACCTCGGGGAAGTTGAATGCAGGCCGTTTGGCTATAACAGTATAGCGTCGTCTAATATAGAGTACATGGTCCCCTGCCTGAGCTTCGAAAGAGATCTTGGGGTTACAAATTAACGGAAAGGATCGAGTCTGCTCTTTATTGTGTCAAAAAAGTAGATCGGTAGCGGCTGGCAATTGTCTTTGAGGCGGAAATTTTGTACTTAAGGAAAGCAGCAGAAATGCTGGAGAAAGCGTGCTAAAGTTTCAGTCGTATTGATATATTTGTTGAGAGTCATACGGCTATTAAGGCGATAATCTCACACGGGAGGAAGACTTGATCTCTTTTGGTACTCCCGATTGGCGTCAGTTATCGCGAAACAAGTATAGCTGGCGTGACTAGTGATGCAATGACCAAAATCGCTTGAATGGTTAAGCACTAATTAATGCTGATAATCAGGCACACAGTTCCTATCCACACGCAGTTCCTATGGAATTAAAAAAAAAGGTTACTACTGCCCAGCAGCGAATCGCACTAGTTCCGTACCATCGCAGAACTAACTCACTAAGAGACGGTACAAGTTTTAATATAATATAAAAAAAGATTACGTTCTGAAAATTGCAATCGGTTCAGACATCCAGCGGCCCTACGAGTGTATTTCTGGTATGAAATCTCAGTAAAATTTATCTGCCTTAACGGAGTCGCATTACACTGCAAACTGGAGCTTCGGCCTTAATCACTTTGGAAGTATTATGATCAGAAATCGTATTTAATTCTTTAAACTACTTTTCCTAAAACTTTTTGTTAATTACTTATAACGTCGGAAAATTTTCTTAAAAAATTGATTCGTATTCCATTAATCACTAACCTGTATGCCGCACTAAATGGGGTATATGGCGTGCCTGGGCGCGTCGGCGCATCTGATGATACAAATGTGTTTCCATTCTACAGAAAATTTTTATCAACCACTGCGAGCGAAATGAGTAAGTTTAGTTTTTATCATTTATTTTATTTTTATCGATAAGTGATTTAAGCAGTTAATGCAATAATATTTTATATTACATTTTGCCGCCCTTATCACTGGCGTTAGTTACACGACACACACAAACACATACATACATACGTACTTTGAATATAAGGGCGATGGCAAAAATTCCCAACATGCAATAAATATATGCGAGCTCATCCATTTTATAGAATTTATATTTTAATTTGATTTGCATGCACTTGATTTAGAACTTGACTAAAGATAAAATTTGTATACAATTTAAATTTTGTTAATATTTTATTTCTAAATTTAATTTGCGCCATTTTTGAAATAAGAGATGACGTTTGATTGTCAATATCTGTCAAATTTTGAAATCAAAAAAGGCAAAGCGTAACAAATTTCGATTGTGAATTAGCAAGGGCGGGTGCATGAGAGGGGGAGAATTTACAAGTGCCATAAGGACTTTTCTACGAGAGTGGATTTCTGGTAAATTTTTTCCACTTTCAAGCTAAATTTATTGAAAATCAACTCATAAGAAAATAATAAAAAAATTTTTTTTTAAGTTAAACGGTTTTTATTGAAAAGAATATAATGTAATACTAATACTAAAAGCTAGAGAATAATTAGGTAGGTCCTAGGTACTAGGTTAGGTTAGGTTGAACTGACCGGTCCATGAGACCTCACATAGACTGAATAAGTTCAGTAGTGTTACCAGAAGTTTGTTCTAACGACCAAACTGAAAAACCCTATCAAATCCCAGGACCTATGTTATAAAATAACTCCGTCCTCTTGGCAAATACTACCCACATAGCATATGGAAGATTGATTAAAGTATAAATCACCACAATGAGACATTTTCGACTCCTTTTGACGACTAAAAACTGTTTAATCAATTCTGCGATCAAAAGAAGACTCGAAATCGACTCCCTCTTATGAGTGAAATATGATTTATTGAAAAAGCAACAACAAAATGTAAAGCGATCACAAAAAATGATTAAAATAAGATTCCAAATAGACTCTTAAATGTCTCGAGAAAGAATCGCAAAAGCTTTAAAACACACTTAAAAATTATTCCCACAAGACTCATAAATGATGGTAAATATGACTCGAAAAAGACTAAATACTGATTAGAAATATAGGTTAAAAGAGGCTCACCAAGTGTAGTCGCGCGTATGGGTACCATTTTCTCCCGACGAGGGAGTCTTTTCTGATCAGAAAATGAGCGCATATATGCTTATTTTGATCATGCTGGAGACTCGAAAAAGACTCTAATATGATTAATAATTTCAAAAAATGATGGTGGGTAGAAGCTTCCTAGGATTTAAGCCACTTGCTGCTTCTAGATCTGACAGCTGTATCACTCCTAATAGCTGAAGTCTTAGCCTGGCAAGCGCAGGGCACGAACGTGCTCGATCATTTCCTCCTCCAGCCCGCACTTTCTACATCTGCTATCACTGACCAAGCCTAATTTAAAAGCATGTCACGCCAGAAGGCAGTGTCCAGTCAGAATACCCGTCATGAGTCTACAGTCCTCTCTTTTTAATGATAGAAGCAACTTTGTTAGTCTAAGGTTGTAAGACCTGCACATAATCTGCGACACTTTATAGCCCCGCCTTTCCTGCTTGGTCGATCATGTGCACCTCTCACCTTCGCTTAATTTCGCCCAATCTAATTGGGACGTCTAGGGAGCAAGCTTCAAGGGATGCATCCTTTTTAGCTAGTTCATCCGCTCTTTAATTCCATCTATTCCCATATGCCCTGGGACCCAATATAGACGTATGCTTCTCCCTGTCCCGATTCTCTGCAGGGACTACTTACACTCTAACATGCATTTAGATGATGCGCTATGCGAGATTATTACCTTAATTGCTGCTTGAATATCAGTATAAAAGTTAACACGGTTGCAGCTTAAGCTATTCTCTTCGAAGGTTTTTTACTGCTTTGGTTACAGCTAATATTTTCGCTTGGAAAACGTTACAGTAATCCGGCAGCCTGTAGGATCTGTTTATTTCCGGATCAGCACAGTATACCGCAGACCCTACTCCTTCCACTACTTTGGAACCATCTGTGTACACATTGTATCCATTTGAGCACCCTTGCGCCAACCGTCCACCTCTATTGTGGCCTTGAGATCTCCCTCGAGGCTCAGATAGGGAATCAGGTAGTATGTGATTGATGACGCTATACTACTATCGCCGTATGGTCGGTGCTCAAGCTGTCCCGAGGCACCGAGCCTGGCTGCAGTTGTTAATGCTATGTTCTTTGCTACCAGGTCTACAGGTGGAATGTACAGAATGGCATATAGTGCAGCCGTCGGGGTTGTTTTTCAGGGCTCCCATAATGCTAAGCACTGATAGTCTGCATACCCCCTCTAATTTTTGAGGTAGGTTGTTTTTTGTGTGGCTTTCCACCAAACAAGAACTCCATAGCATAGAATAGGGCTTACAATAGTCATCACAATCCTCATCAATCTAGGCCGTCGTCAACCGCTCATATCTTTACAAATGATATTTTCATATATGTATAAGTAATACCAACTGACCCTTAATCAGATTATGCTTCGCCTCACGTTTTTAGAAATTTCACGCGCCCAACGCTTTAATTTATTTGTGTGATCAACGCCCTAGATTGATCAGGAGTGCGATTTCTATTCCTGTATGTAATATGTGTTCCAAATATGAGCCAAATCGTAACAAAAAAACGATTTTTTTGAATATCTCGATCCATGCGCCACCTAGCGGAGTTTCTTCTTCTTTTTATTGCATTGTAATCGTGTTATGAACTATATTCCAAGTTTCAAGCTTGTAGATTATCGGGAAGTTACTTAAATTTCAATTACAAAATTACGCTCGCTACACAGAGTAAAGCTAAATAAAACCGTTTAAAAGGCTTTATTTTCTCTGAGTTGTGCTAAACTCATTTTGGATTCCTTAATGAGTGGGAACGTGGCGTTTTTTTTTGTTATTTTTGCACAGAAACCTCAGCTATAAAATCGGATGCTTCCAAAACCTCTCGCATTGTTGACAAAAAAAATCGTTTGCCCTTTCCTGCTTTCTCGGGCTACTTTTGACTTTTTATCGCAGCGCTATGTTGACATCCGTTCATAGCTCATTACGTTGGCATCAGGGACAGCACCATAGTACTTCCGTAGAACTTTTCTCTGAAATACGTCAAGGGCCATCCCAGCTCATCTCGACACAGTCCTTGACGACGAGCCACACATCATTTGATACCTGTCCTGAAGGGCTTATTGAGTGTGATTTTTATTCGTCGAGGGAATTAAAATTTTCAGTTGAGTCCTAAGTAACACTTGTTGGCAAGAGTAATGCTCCTTTGTATTCCAAGGCAGATATTGTTTTGCAGCTGAGCAGAGCTCACAGGAGTATATTAATTTTGTTCGCATAACGGTATCCGTAACGGCATAAACTAATCGAGATAGATATAAACTTCTATATATCAAAATGATCTGGGCGAAAAAAGAAATTCTGTCCGTAAACACGATAACTTGAGTAAAATTTGAGGTATCTTAATGAAATTTGGTATGTAAGTTCCTGGGCACTCATGGACAACGAAAAAACCACGCCCACTTTCGATATAGAAAATTTCGAAAAACCGAAAAAGTGCGATAATTCATTACCAAAGACTGATAAAGCGATGAAACTTGAGGGCGGGTTGACCTTATGACGCAGAATAGAAAATTAGTAAAATTTTGGGCAATGGGCGTAGCACCACTTTTAAAAGAAGGTAATTTAAAAGTTTTGCAAGCTGTAATTTGCCAGTCGTTGAAGATATCGTGATGAAATTTGGCAGGAACGTTACTACTATTACTATATATGTGCTAAATAAAAATTAGAAAAATCGGATGAAGAACACGCCCACTTTTAAAAAAATTTTTTTTTAAAGTCAAATTTTAACAAAAACTTGAATATCTTTACAGTATATGAGTAAATTATGTCAACATTCAACTCCAGTAATGATATGGTGCAAAAAACTACAAAAATAAAAGAAATTTTCAAAATGGGCGTGGCTCCGCCCTTTTTCATTTAATTTCTCTAGAATACTTTTAATGCCATAAGTCGAACAAAACTTTACCAATCCTTGAAATTTGGTAAATGCATAGCTTCTATGAAGATGACTGTTTTCTCTAAAATAGGCGAAATCGGTGAAGTCACGCCCAGTTTTTATACACAGTCGACCGTCTGCCCTTCCGCTCGGCCGTAACCCGATAACCGGAGCAAAAAATCGATATATCTTTACTAAAACTTAGTTCACGTACTTATCTGAACTCACTTTATCTTGGTATTAAAAATGGGCGAAATCCGACTATGACCACGTCCACTTTTTCGATATCGAAAATTTCGAAAAATTTAATAAAAATGCCATAATTTCATACCAAATACGAAAAAAGGGATGAAACATGGTGATTGGATTGGTTTACAGATACAGATACAAATACAGATTTCACTTTTATATGCGGTACGCCTTCACATATACAACTAAGCTAAGGGACACTCCCTTTTAAAACCCTCATAAATACCTTTAATTTGCTACCCATATCATACTGTAAACGAATTTACTGCAAATCCTCTTATTTGCCCTTTTGTTAAGTTCGAATCACTAAACTGTTGAATAAATAACTCCAATATTGAATAATGGAAAAATGGCCTTTATTAAAGTACTTCACAATAACACTTATACTTTGCAACTAGTTGGCTTAATAACCAAACTGACTGATAGCTTAAATGAAACTAAACTATTGCCCGACAGATAGCGTGCTTAACTAAAAACTGCACATAGCGCCTCTACCGCTGATGCTTTTATACTCTGTGATTTCCTCGTGGCATCTTCTAGGCGCTTCCAGAATTATTTAGTTAGTTATAAATTTCCAACTACAACAAATTACAACTACAGATGTATAATTCTTATAGCTTCTCTCATACCCCTTGCGCTTGTATGTGTGAGCGACACTTCCCCAATCACAATTGCATACCTTCAGATAAGATATCTGCATGTGCTTTCGTTGCTCTCAGCTGCGTGTACCTACATATGTGTAGACATAATGATTGATTCGTTTATGTAGATACATAATGATTGATCTATGGATGTGCATGCAAGGCGCTGCTTAGCATCGGCTTAGAGATGGCAGCACCCCTTAGTTTTGCTAATATTCGTAACACTGCCCTCCACCTAAGTCTGATCGTCCCGATCAGACAAATCTCTCGTTCTAAACGCTGCTAGCATCGCCAAATGTACCACTCTTCTATTTCGTGATTTCCCAATTGCTTGTATGCGGTAGATGACATCACTGATCGTCTTCACAACTCTGTACGGGCCTTCCCAACTGCATCGATATTTGGATGGAACGCCTTTCCGCCGGTGAGGGTTGTATAGCAGTACAAAATCTCCCTCCCGGAAACCTTCCGAATTATTTTCCTTGTCGTACCTGTGTTTCATCTTACTACTCATTATCCTGGATCGTTCCCTCGC
Source organism: Eurosta solidaginis (assembly GCA_029619165.1). NCBI lineage: Eukaryota > Metazoa > Arthropoda > Insecta > Diptera > Tephritidae > Eurosta > Eurosta solidaginis. Next base: position 63,723 of record JARSSU010020636.1, on the reverse strand, counting down.
ACTCTGTTGCTTTGCCAATGAAGAACTACTTCGCAGAGCTTGATCTTGACGGATTGACTTTGCATCATCAGTATCGTCTTGACGTTTCACAACAGTAGTGCGCGCTGGCTTGAAACCATCCTTGCATTCCTTCTGGAAAATTCTTTCAGTCGTTTTAGTGCGTCCATTAGGGTTTGTCAATGCCAGTGTTTTTCTCGCAGGTACCTTTGATTTCGCTTTATTTGGCCCATTCGATCTATCACCCTTTGCCTTTGACTTTCGTGGTCTTTGTCGAGTCTTCTCCACCAGTACTCTATTACTACTGAACCCTTTCTGCAAACTGAAGTTAAGTGGTATATCCTGGTTCTTATAACGCATCACCCTTCTCTGCATATCGATCTTGATGTCATGGTCACCCAAGAAATCCACTCCCAATATAACTTCATCAACAATCTCCGCCACAAAAAATTTATGTAAAACCATGACCTTCCCAATTAAGACTTCACAGATCACTTCTCCCCGGACTTGGTTATACTCGCCAGTGACCGTACGCAAACTCGCTCCAGGTAATGACTTTACTCTCCTATAGACCAAATCAGATCGAATCAAGGAATGAGATGCGCCCGTATCTACAGTCAGTACATGTTCTTTACCATCCACATTCCCTCTGACGGTAAGACTGCTCGATTTTCTACCAATTTGCAACACAGATATCACAGGGCATTCATTAGCTGGTCTAGCTCTCGATCTCTACCTCTTACTCGCTCTTGCTCATCTCCTCCAGCTTTGCGTTTACGGCCACCCACATTGTTGGAACTATTAGGACAAAGATCGCAATGACGTGCAATGTGACCGGGCTTCTCGCATTTGAAGCATTTGATAACTCTTTCACTCCTCTTTTGCGATCCTTTCAGTGCCTCCAATATTGCGTTTACCCACTCTGGCCTTTCTATTTCCACACGGCGTGCTTTGAAAACTGGCTTACACAGAAGCGACGCTGTTTCCTGAATCAGAGCATGTGATACCGTCTCTGCAAATGTTTGCTTTGGGTTTGCGTATGTAGCTCGCTTTGTTTCGACGTCCCGTATGCCATTTATAAAGCTCTGAATCTTTACCCTTTCAGTGTATTCCACGGGTGCGTCCGCATTCGCTCAATGTGCTAGCCTTTCAATATCCGACGCAAACTCTTGCAATGTTTCACCAGGCCTCTGGAAGCGGTTAAGCAACTCCATTTGGTATAGCTGTCTCCTATGCTCAGTTCCGTTTCGTCTCTCTAGAGCGCCCATCAATGCTTCATAACAGTTCCGTTCGCCCTCTGGAATGGTTTGTAAATTCTCAGCTGCAGGCCCTTTCACGCATGAACAGTGCAGCAAACTTTATCTTCAGCATTCCAGTTGTTCACTGCTGCGGTCTTCTCAAACTGTAGCTTAAAGACCTGGAAAGGAACAGAACCGTCAAAGGATGGTGGTTTTACCTTTGGATTACTCGCTGAAAACAGCTGGGCGATTCATTTGCAACTCCTGTATACGACCTCTCAAAGCTTCTATCTCGACATCAATTTTGTCCTCCAGCTGCACAATTTTTGTATCCTGTGCTTCCAGCTTTGATGTTACCCTTATCTCCTGTGCCTCCAGCTGCGAGGATATGCGGGCCTCCTGTGCTTTCAACTGCTCAGCCAACTGAGATGTCATATATGTCTTTTGCTCTTCCAGTTGAGTTTCCATCTTGGATGTAATCTGTGTCGACATTTCTGACATACGCGTTTCTTGTGCTTCAATCTTCGATGTTATTCGTGTCTCTTGGGATTCCATCTGTGATGACATATACGTTTTCTGTTCGTCCAGTTGAGATGATACTGTCGATGTTTGAGCAGATATTGCAGCCAAAATCATGTTCAAGTCTGTGCTCGTAACTGTCTGCGATGTTTCGTTTTTTCTCTTCAATTTTTTGTTGTTGTCTCGTCCCCATCAGGATAAAAGACATCCTCGTCCACATCAATTCCTTCTGCTTCCATTGCCTCTCGTAGTCGTGCCTGAAGTTCGAGTTTAATGCCGGTTTATTCAATCCACGGTTCTCCAACTCCTTCTTCAGTTGCTGGATCTTCAATTCACTGAACTTTGCCATGTCCTTGTTGTCCTCTGGAATTTATTCAACAATTCCTCTTCTGACACCAATTGTAACGAATTGACTGCAAATCCTCTTATTTGCCCTTTTATTAAGTTCGAATCACTAAACTGTTGAATAAATAACTCCAATATTGAATAATGGAAAAATGGCCTTTATTAAACTACTTCACAATAACACTTATACTTTGCAACTAGTTGGCTTAATAGCAAACTGACTGATAGCTTAAATGAAACTAAACTATTGCCCGACAGATAGCGTGCTTAACTCAAAACTGCCCATAGCGCCTCTACCGCTGATGCTTTTATACTCTGTGATTTCCTCGTGGTATCTTCTAGGCGCTTCCAGAATTATTTAGTTAGTTATAAATTTCTCAGCTACAACTGCAGATGTATAATTCTTATAGCTTCTCTCATACCCTATGCGCTTGTATGTGTGAGCGACACTTCCACAATCACAATTGCATACCTTTAGGAGCATTTCAGATAAGATATCTGCATGTGCTTTCGTTGCTCTCAGCTGCGTGCACCTACATATGTGTAGACATAATGATTGATTCGTTTATGTAGATACATAATGATTGATCTATGGATGTGCATGCAAGGCGCTGCTTAGCATCGGCTTAGAGATGGCAGCACCCCTTAGTTTTGCTAATATCGTAACGATACAAACACATTATAGAGTCACCCCTGGTCCACCTTTATGGCGACATCTCGAAAAGGCGGCCACCTATAGAACTAAGGCCCACTGCCTTTTAAAATACTCTTTAATACCTTTCATTTGATACCCGTGTCATACAAACACATTCCAGGGTTACCCTAGCTTCATTTTCCTACAGGGTGACTTTCCCTTATTTTGTCTCCGAGGCTCTCAGCTGAGTATGTAATGTTCGGTTAATTTAAATCTGTCTTTTTCTGCTCTTTATCTATACCAGAGAATACACATCACCAAGATCAATGGTGTCAATATTGAAATACGCCAGCATTTGCACGCTCATGTATCAGATTATGTTAATACGGTTGATATCAGTAGTACTATAAGGCAGCAGACATGATTGTAGCCGTTTCCTTGCCATAATTGCAGCTCTCACCCCCGACATATGTACGTAATATATGTTCTAAATGCGATGTGTTTCCACATGACACCAACCACCTATTTAATTGTAATGTAGAGCCTACGCCTCTAAAAGCAATATTTCCATGTTCAAATCCTGTTGAAACAGCATGTTTCCTTGGACTCCGTTAGAGGACAATAATGACAATTTGTGAGAGGCCCCACCTATTGAATGTTGACACAACAACAGCTCTAGAAATTAGTACACATTTTTCTCGCATTTCGATGAAAACGTGGGTTCAATATTTTTCACAGGTCACTTTTAAGAACAAAGTTCGAAGTTCAAGAGAACTTTTACACTTTCCCATATTACGTTGGCTTGGCAGGCATATGCTACTTGTTACACATACATTTAAGGTTATTTGCGAAGTTTTCCAAACAACATATATACCACAACAAATGTGTACAAGTTTAACACAAATTACCTGGAGCCTCAAGGCAATGTCTTCTCGGTCTTATTGTCGACGCGCGCGTCAAACGCGTTCGAGGAATATTATTGATCAAATTATCTGCTTGATGTTTGAAGCACTTATAGATTATCTTAAAGTTAAATGAAAATTAAATGAACATATGGGAACTTCTCTTCGAACTCAATTTTACTCACGACAAATAGTAGAATTAACAAAAAACTCAAATAAATTACGTCTGAGAAATACATTTTCAATTTGTTTGCCTTATTTTCGAAAAAAAAACAAAATTAGTCACGTTGTTATTAAAGAAATTATCAAACGCTTGACTAAATAAGACGCGTTTTTGAACAATTTTGCATCACAATTGTAGAGTATACACCAATTAACAACTTGAATGACAATAATATGAGAACACTTTTTTTTATCTTATCAATGCTTAACGAAAAGCTCTAAAGCTTTTGGAGCGCATTAAATTTGGCCTAGATAAGAATCATTTAGCATCACAAACACATTTTTTGGGTGAAAATTTGTATTTTGCTGTGAATGGGTGTGGATGTTTTACACATACACACATGCAAATTGGTTTGGGTTATGATTCAAAAACAGTAAGCGATGCGCTCTGAGTTGAACAGCTAATATCAATATAAAACTCGTATTAAAGAAAAACAAAATTACAGAGTTAAAATTGGGGGAATAATTCTATGACGAATTGAATCGCTGAGTTATTTATAAAATAATCGTAAATCATAAACACAAGATTAGACACTGTTCAAAAATTATGCGGAATGTGTATGCACTAGCCTATACACGCGGCCTAGTCCGCACGAAATAATAAAACATAAAAATATTGCGATATACCCCGATATATGATCCTGAAAACAGTTCGGAGACATTCCATATATAAACCCACAATCATCTATAGAAAGAAGAATATACGGTCAAAAAGTTATCACAAAAGGCCCCGTTGCGATACAGAAATAGCCTCAAAACAACCGGGAGAACGCCGTGAAATGAAAATTTTTATTATTAAGGCGTAGAGTGTCTTATTCCAAAATAATTTAGGAAATTATCTGGAAAGCAAATAATGAACCAGGGGTGATCTGGAATTGATCGAAATCATCTAGAAGTAGTCCTGAATCGCTACAGAAAACAATCCGAAATGAAGACACCAATCCCGAAATTCTGCCGAAATTGTACCCAAGAAGTCCCGAAAAAATCCCGAAATAGTTCCGAATTGACCCGCAACGGAACCAAATTAATCCCGAAATTATCCTGAAAGCAATCCCGAATTGATCCGACAGTGATCCCGAAAAAGGACAAATGCAGAGAAAATTCCGAAGTCATTCTTATAAAAGGCATGCAATGATCCCGAAATAGTCCCCAAATAATACTTCAGATTTGACTCTGCTCCCTTTTCGAAAACTGTTCGGGCCTCAATCTAAGTGATTCAGGTCCCAAAAATTGGTAGACCACGATGAAAGTGACCCATATACAATATTATCGGACTGAGGTAAATACTTTCAGAATTAAAGCAATTTGTAAAAAGGTTCACGGAGCTTGGAGGGGGAAGGGGGTGTCGTTTAAAATAAAAATACTTAGAAGCTTTTTTCAGGGTAACATTATACTAAGTATCGACTGCTGGGTATAACCATAAAAAAAAACAAAAATAAAGTATAAAACATTCTCTCATAAACATTTTCGAAAGAGTCGAAAAAATTTTACTAAAATTTCAACATTTTTATTTGGAGCTCTCTGAATTTATATAAATATATATTTTTATAGCCCAACACATTTTAGTCTGACAAAGTACAAGTTATGGGTCTCTCAGAATTTGGATTGATTTTTGACAAAAAAAAATGTTTACCCTATGTATGGAGATAAATCTAAAACACGCTTCGGAAAAATAATTTCCGAAACTCCATCCGAAGTGTCAGAGACCTTTAACTTGTACTTTGAGAATTCGAAATATTCGTAAAATTTTCTCGAGATTTGAGGTTTGAAAAAAAAATGTATAAAAATTCCTACTGCTATTTCTCAGTTTACTAATGTACATTTGCGCCACCTAGCGGAAATTTCACTTTCACAGCAAAAGTTTCATCAGGTTGATAAGTTTATGCAAGGTGGCAACCCTTTTTGAATTATTTGAACTCCATTTTAGAGCTAGGAATGATGTATGGGTTACTCACCTACAGTAACTCGATTTTGCTGCCTTGTTGTTGTTGTTGTTGTGAGTTCAGGTGTCAGTGTAAATGCTTTTACAAGCAGCTAGAACATTTTGAAAACAATGAAACTTATCAGTTACTGTTAATAAAGTTTAATGAGCGGCAGGTGGAATATGTATTTCTATTAATTGGTTCAATAAACATACTTTAGGGTGGAACGACATTTTTGTTGCATTGAGCTGTTGTTGCTTCATCTCTCATTTGCACAACATGGCCAAGTCAGCGTATCCGCTCTGTTTTAATTCACTGGACTGTTTGCGTAAAGCTCGTACTGCTCATCGTTAAACCGTCTGCGGAACTGGTCGTCGCCAACGCGTCGAGGCCCATAAATCATTCGAAAAACTTTTCTTTCGAACACTCCCAGAGCTCCGTCACATGATGTTGTCATTGTTCATGTTTTGGCACTATATAATAGCGCGGGTACGATAGGTGACTTGTAGAGCATGATTTTCGTTTATCGAGATAGGACCTTAACTATCAATTGCCTACCTAGTAGCATTTATGAAGAGTGATTCTTCGTTGGATTTCAGAGCTGATGTTGTTGCTAGTGTTGATGCTGGTTCCCAAATAAACGAAGGTTTTTACTATTTCGAACTTATGACTGCCAAGGCGCATATGTGCTAACACTTTGCACGATGACAGCAGGTACTTCGTTGTGTCATCATTCACCATCAAACCCATCTTTTTCCCGTTTGGTGTAAGTAAAACTCACGACGCGGGTGTTTAGGCTGACAATGTCAATGTCGTCAGTGTACGCCAGTAATTGCGCGCTTCTATAGAATATTGTTCCAGTGCGGTTAAGTTCTGCAGCTAGTATAATTTTCTCCAGCATCAAATTAAAGGAATCGTAAGATGGGGGGTCGGTCACCCTATCTGAATTCTCGTTTAGTACGAACAGCTCGGAGAGGTCCTTCCCAATTCTGACTGAGCTGGTGGTGTTGCCCATTGTCATTTTGCCCAGCTGTGTAAATGGCGGCATATATTGTCGATGGTAGATTTACCAGGTCTGAAGCCGCACTGATACGGTCCAATCAGCTGATTCACGGTGCGCTTCAATCTTTCGCAAAATACGCTTGATACGACCTTATATGCGATGGAAAGAAGGCTGGTTTTCGTGATAGTGAGCGCAGTTTGCAGTATCCCCTTTCTTGTGGATTGGGCAAAGAACACTTAGATTCTAATCGTCCGACATCCATTCGTCCGACCAAATTTTGCATAGGAAGTGATGCATGCTCTTTACCACCTCTTTATCGCTATATTTTAATAGCTCCACAGGCAATCTATTAGCTCTTGCGTCTTTTTTTATTTTTATCTGGCCAACGCTACTCTTAAGTCGTCATAGTAGGGTGGGAGAACATTTATTCCATCGCCATCGATTGCGTACTTGTTCATCATCCCTGAGCGGTACATCGCTGTCCCCATTAAGGAGGGCAGAGGTGTGTTCCCTACATAATCTTGATAAATCTTGAAACCAGCCGGTAAACCAAAGATATTTACATATGAAAAAGAAAAAAATCCAAATATTGTTAAAGGAAATAAAAAACCAAGGCGAATTCTCAGTACCAGTATCCCAACAGCTGATTGCTTCTTCTTGATTATTTTCCATACAGCGCCTTGTACTTTAATATATCAGTTAATCGAAATCAATTAAAATTTTCCTTTGACTTGACATTTTTCTGCACAGCGAATTAGTTGAATTCGCTTTGCCATCACCTGGTATGGATTCGCCTTGTAAAAACTCAAAAAACACTATTATTTTCGAAGCGACATAAAAAACTAACCTTTATTCTTAGAGAAACATGTAATTTTTGTTTTCCGAGCCAAAAAAAGAACTAAACAAGTAAAGGTGTCTAAGTTCGGGTGTAACCGAACATTATATACTCAACGTGAGCTTCAATTGCACATTTCATTTCAGATAAATTACTTTTCTACATAACACGTGGCACCGCCCATTTAAAAAAAATTTTCTCCCCATTTCCTCTTACAACAATCTTGATAAGTGAAATATCATTGATTCAAAACTATTTTTTGCTACGTTGTAGCTTATTATTCTAGTCTACGACCCTTTTAAACTTGTTTTATATCTAAGTTGCCGTGGTCTTCAACCGATTCCGTCCAGTTTTCCTAGAAATATTTTCTGCTATAAGGAAAACATATGTACTCAATTTTATTACGATCCGTTAATGTTTCTTCGAGTTATGGCTCCCAAAACATAGAAAATTGCTTAGTCATAAAAGGGGCGGTGCCACACCCATTTTCAAAAAAATTTGTGTTTTCCAATTTAATGTTATAATTCAATTTAGAAAGTAAAATTCTATTGATACAAAGCTCTTTTTCGCTAAGATATAGCTTATTATTTTCGTCTACGACCCTTTCATAAATCTTTTATATAAAAGTGAGCGTGGTCCGTCCATTTTTTTACTAGAAATATTTTCTACTATAGGGAAAATTTGTACACAACTTTATTACGATCCGTTAATTTTTCTTCGAGTTATGGCCCCCGAAACATAAAAAATTGCTTAGTCATAAAAGGGGCGGTGCCACGCCCATTTTTTTAATTTTAAGTTTTTCCTATTTATTGTTATAAATCCACTTGGGAAATGAAATACCATAGATATAAAGCTCGTTTTTTGCAAAGATATAGCTTATTTTATTCGTCCACGACCCTTTTAGAAATCTCTTATATAAAAGTGGGCGTGGTCCTTAGCCGATTTCGTTATTTTTTCTTCAAAGCATTTCTTATAGTAAAGGCAACCTCTGTGCCGAATTTTGTTAAGATAGGTTTAACGATTTTTGATTAATAATATTTGTAAAATTGATTTTATCACAAGTGGGCGGTGCCACGCCCATTTTCAAAATTTTTTAACATTTTTATCAAGAGTCTCAATATCAGTACACACGTCAAATTTCAACATTCTAGGTGTATTATTTACTAAATAATCAAGTTTTTTGTGTTTTCCGAAATGTTACATATATAAAAAGTGGGCGTGGTTATCATCCGATATCGCTCTTTTTCAATACCAATCTATTCTGGGTCCAGATAAGCTCGTGTACCAAATTTGGTGTAGATATCTCAATATTTACTCAAGTTATCGTGTAAACACAGACGGACGGATGGACGGACATGGCTCAATCAAATTTTTTTTCGATACTGATGATTTTGATATATGGAAGTCTTAATCTATCTCGATTGCTTTATACCTCTTCAGCCAACCGTTATCCAATCAAAGTTATAATACCCTGTGTACAAGTACAGCGGGTATACTATAGCACGGGTATGCTATAGCAAACGTTTCCAACACCAAATACACAAAATTCTGAACTCCCTTACAGCAATTATAATGCTTTTTAAAGAACTAAAAAATTTATTTGAAAAAACAAACTATTTCGTCCCACCCTAATAGTCTGTTCTTACAAACTAAACTAGCTATAACACAATACTTACACGGAGAAGCACCAAAATTGAGATAAGAACAACAAAATAATAAATAAAACTAAGTAATGACATATTTTCGTCTGACACTGATGCGATTAACTCAACATTCCTTTACAAATGCTTTTCATATACTAAATTGTTTTATTTGCAAAAAACTTTAAATAGTCTTTACTTTAACGAATACTTAAATAGATTTATGCGAATTTGTTGTGAACAATTTTGTAATCTTATCATTGGTTGGTTGAATTTCACATTTTATCAAATTATTGTTTATAATTTTCAAATAAACCTACACACTTCTATGATGGCTCGCAAAGAGAAATGCAGAAGCCCAAGCAACTTAGCCGCACGCGCCAATACTTCACATTTTGCTTATTAAATGTGAGTGACCTTTCAGAGATATTCATTTAAATGTTCATTATTTGATTGTCTAGTGATTGCCGAGCCACTTTCTTCTTTTGGTTTTAGTTCGTATTACATACCATTGGTGTTTTAATATCATGAATAATTTGGTTTTAATGAAATCCTCATCCAAAGCTTTGGTGGCTGACCCGTCTGCAAAATAAAGACGCATACTTGGGTCGCCTGGTGGGTCATTCTTGCTCTTATACTAAAAGCGGGTATCTGTAACAGGGGACCTTTGTTAGTGCAATAAGGGAAGAGTTTTTCGACCTGACTCCTGTGAGCTCCCAGATAACGGATTGGAATATTGTCTGAGCATTCCTTCTCTGACCATCGATATCTATATATAATTCTGTCTTGACGAGTGACGTCCAAAGAATTTTCAAATATGCGAACTAGCTGAGGTCTGTATAGTTGCAAGCTGGATGAACTTCTAACTGGATCATATACGGTGGTAGACGTGTTATTCGAAACTGATGTGGACGCCATGGTGGATAAGTTTACTCTGGTTGGTAAAAGTACTTTTCATTACTGTTACCCACTGAAAACTCATTTGGATGGGGATAAAGATCCGCGGGTGACTGAGACGATAAGTGACCGCAGAGCTTTCTGAGGCTCTCCAACAGGCAAAGACGAGTAAACTACGCACGTGCTGGGAGCTCTACAATTTTTAAATATGAGATTACATACGTTTATATACATATGAGACTAGAGAAGCCAAAAGAGACTCCTGGGTAAGCTTCTGCGAAAACATGGAAGGGTGTAACGAGCCCGCGTGGCTCAGGAATATTCTCTTGTCGGAACCGGCTTCAATAGGATACCTGAAAGGTGTAAGTGAACACTCATTTCCCGAATGTCTCAGTTGGGCAGAAATATGATTCACTGCTAGCGATTGTCAGCCTAAAAGGACTGCATTTATCCCCCATGGGGAAAGCCAAAATACATGGGCTATTAACCCTTTTAAGCAGTACAAGTCTCCCTGGCACAATGATTTAGCAACTTCAAAGAGCTTTGAAGGTTTTCTTGCAGGTGGCTGTCTGCGATATAATCAAAGTCACCTTCATTCCAATAGCTCCCACGTCTACCCCAAAGACTTTAAACCAATTAGCCTATCCTGAATACACTGAGGAACGTTTTACATTGTTACCTGGGAGTTGTGACCAAGTGGTCCGAATCATGCGGTTAGCTCTTGTTCCTAGCAAAACTGAGCACGTTTTGTTTACGCAGTACAAGATTCCAAAATTCAGACGACCCTCTATTGGGGAAGTACCTGGTGTTGTCAGACAGGGTTAAGTACATTGAGACTATTATTGACAGCAAGCTGGCATGAAAACTTAATGTGGAGGAAGGGCTAAGGAGGTTGCGGTTGCCTTAAAATTCTGTCGAGGAGCAATCGGCCCGATGCATTGCAGCTTCTTCCAGATAATCAGGCGGCTTTCAAAGTGCTAGGTTCTGCCATTGTTGGGTTGAGGGCTGTGAGGGATTACTTGACCTAACTTGTGGTGGCATCTAATTACTTTTTGACAAAATCTATCTGGGTGCCGGGGTATGAGGATATCAATCGCAACTATCATGATAATCTCTTGGCCTGGGAAGGCACGAATGGAATGTGTGGCGACTTTGGAATTCCGCTGGCCACTTGTTCTGGCCGCCCTCTCCACCTCGAATCAGCTTACCAAACGCTGGGCTGACACCACCGTCTAATGTAGCGCAGAACGAGGAGGTACTGGCTTTGAATTCGGTATGATGAGGAATTGGAATGTCAGAAGCATGTATTTAGAACCATAGGTTAATAGGTAAAGGATATATTGAATTTGTCGATCAACAAAGACCTCACATAGAATAAATTTGTCCACAGTGTTTACACATTTTTTTTTGACAATTTTCCTCAGTGTATAAAATATAACCATCTTCTTAGCAAATACTATACGTTTTTTGTGACCCAGTTTTATTGTTACTTCGAAATTTGACAACTCTGCCGGTCCTAGTAGCCAGAGCTTTGATCTCGCGAGCGTAGCATACCGTTGGAAGTATGAACCATCTCGCTTCGGCCACTGCAATGACACTATGCAGCTTCCTTTCTAAAGATTTGAACCTTTTGGTAGAGGTCTGCCCATACGGATAGCAGCAATCTGTTAGCTGCATTGTCAAGAACTGCTTCATCATTTGGGAGCCTCGTCGCTTCCTCCCTTTATCTTATCAATAACTTTATCTTTTAGCTTTTAACGTCATTCTCCCCCTGTCATGTTTTTGTTGTTGTAGCGATAAAGACACTCACCGGAGGTTTTGGGGACTGTTATCGGTGTTGATGGTCCTGTGCCGGCTATAGATCCGATTCGTTCCGGTAACAAGCAGCATTAAGGTAGATATCCTGTCATCTGAACCATCTAATATGAGAGATTGATTCGTTTATGTAGATACAAGTGACTGTCTGCTTTATTGTTGTTGTGACTTCATTTACTTGGCATCAGACTAGGGATGTGAGTATCACTTAGTGGCACTCATATTCGTCACACTGCCCTCCACCTAAGTCTGATCGTCCCGATCAGACAAATCTCTCGATCTAAAAGCTGCTAGCATCGCCAAATGTACCACTCTTCTATTTCGTGGTTTCCCAATTGCTTGTATGCGGTAGATGACATCACTGATCGTCTTCACAACTCTGTACGGGCCTTCCCAACTGCACCGATATTTGGATGGAACATCTTTCCGCCGGTGAGGGTTGTATAGCAGTACCAAATCTCCCTCCAAGAAACCTTCCGCATTAAAGTTCTTGTTCTGTGACCTTACGCAACCTTGCTCCAGGTAACGGTTTTACTCTCCTGTTGATTAAATCAGATCGAATCAAGGAATGAGTTGCGCCCGTATCTACAGTCAGTACATGTTCTTTACCATCCACATTCCCTTTGACGGTAAGACTGCTCGATTTTCTACCAATTTGCAACACATATCACAGGGCATTCAATAGCTGGATATAGCTGTCGATCTCTACCTCTTACTCGCTCTTGCTCATCTCCTCCAGCTTTGCGTTTGCGGCCATCCACATTGTTGGAACTATTAGGACCAAGATCGCAATGACGTGCAATGTGACCGGGATTCCCGCATTTGAAGCATTTGATAACTTTTTCACTCCGCTTTTGCGACCCTTTCAGTGCCTCCAATATTGCGTCTACCCACTCTGGCCTTTCTACTTCCACACGGCGTGCTTTGAAAACTGGCTTACACAGAAGCGACGCTGTTTCCTGAATCAGAGCATGTGATACCGTTTCTGCGAATGTTGGCTTTGGGTTTGCGTATGTGGCTCGCTTCGTTTCGACGTCCCGTATGCCATTTATAAAGCTCTGAATTTTTACTCTTTCGGTGTATTCCACGGGAGCGTCCGAATTTGCCAAATGTGCCAACCTTTCAGCATCCGAGGCAAACTCCTGCAAAGTCTGATTCGCTCTTTGGTGACGGTTTTGCAACTCAATTTGGAATATCTGTTTTCTATGCTCGCTTCCATAACGCCTCTCGGCAGCGGCCATCAATGCTTCATAGCTGTTCCGTTCGTACTCTGGAATCGTCTGTAAGATTTCCGCTGCAGGCCCTTTCAATGCCACGAACAGTGCAGCAACTTTATCTTCCGCATTCCAGTTGTTCACTGCTGCGGTCTTTTCAAACTGTAGATTGAAGACCTGGAAAGGAACAGAACTGTCAAAGGATGGTGCTTTTACCTTTGGATTGCTTGCTGAAACAGCTGGGCTGTTTAATTGTAACTGCTCCATACGACCTTTTAACGCTTCTATCTCGGCATCAATTTTGTCCTCGAGTTGTAAAATGTTTGCATCCTGCTCTTCCAGTTTCACAAAGAGCTGTGATGATACCTATTCCGAAATTTATGCCGACATTTCAGATATACGTGCCTCTTGCGCTTCCAGTTGAGATACCAAGTATGTCTTCTGTTCTTCCAATTGTGATTTTATACGGGTTTCCTGCGATTCCAGTTGGGATACCATATACGTCTTCTGTTCTTCCAGTTGTGATTAAATTTCTGTTTCTGTGCTTCAATCTTTGATGTTATTTCTGACGACATTTCTGCAATATGTGTCTTCTGTTCTTTCAGTTGCGATGACATTAATGTTACTGTCGATGTTTGTGCAGATATTGCAGCCAAAATCATGTTCAAGTCTGTGCTCGTAACTGTCTGCGATGTTTCGTTTTTCTCTTCAATTTTTTTTGTTATCTCGTCCCCATCAGGATAAAAGACATACTCGTCCACATCAATTCCTTGCGACTCCATTACCTCTCGTAGCCGTGCTTGAAGTTCGATCTTATTGCCGGTTGTATTCAACCCACGGTTCTCTATCTCCTTTTTCAGTTGCTGGATCTTTAATTCACTGAACTTTGCCATGTCCTTGTTCTCCTCTGGAATTTATTCAACATTTCCTCTTCTGACACCAATTATAACGAATTTACTTGCAAATCCTCTTATTTGCCTTTCTACTTAGTTCGAATCATTAAACTGTTGAATAAATAACTCCAATATTGAATAATGGAAAAATGGCCTTTATTAAAGTACTTCACAATAACACTTATACTTTGCAACTAGATGGCTTAATAACCAAACTGATTGATAGCTCAAATGAAACTCTAATATTGCCCGACAGATTGCGTGCTTAATCAAAACTGCTTGATAGCTCAAATCAAACTGAATTCCAGCGCCTCTACATTTGCTGCCTTTTATACTCCCTGATTTCAACGTTCGCATCTTCTAGGCGCTTCCATTTCCAGAATCTACTAGTTGGCCATCAGGTCTCAAATTTCTCAGCTGTAACTAAAATTGCACGATTTTATAGCTTCTCTCATTGCATACTTTCAGGAGTATATCAGATATATGCATGTGGTTGTGCCTTGCTACTCAGCTGCGTGTACCTACATATGTGTAGACATAATGATTGATTCGTTTATGTAGATACAAGTGACTGTCTGCTTTATTGTTGTTGTAACTTCATTTACTTAGCATTAGACTAGGGATGTGAGTATCACTTAGTGTCACTCATAATCGTCACAGTATTCATTGTGACTCCACATACCATATCCCATACTTGACAACCTTCGCTTCTAAGAAAGTCATGCAAAAGACTAGCAAGATTGTCCCCCAAAAGCAGAAGTCCTTGAAACTACATGTTTAGAAATGACCTACTTGGAAGCTAAATAAATCCACAACAACCTTTCGCCAAATTTTTACATTTGTGATTCATAGCTTATGCTCAGCTGTCACTGGATTCAAGAAAAATTATGCTATATGACCATTGTCTAACCTAACCGCACTTATTATTCGGAGGGTACATGTTATTAGTTACTCAAATTTGTTGTTTTATTTCAGGAAATATTGCATGACAGTC
Source organism: Eurosta solidaginis (assembly GCA_029619165.1). Lineage (NCBI taxonomy): Eukaryota > Metazoa > Arthropoda > Insecta > Diptera > Tephritidae > Eurosta > Eurosta solidaginis. The sequence continues at coordinate 48,653 of JARSSU010020636.1, read as the reverse complement.
TCTTATAATTTCATTCTTAAACAAATTTTTCAAAAGTGCAGTTATCGAGATTGATCTATAATTTGTGGTATCATAATACAAGACTTACAAAAAAAATAGTTTAATTCAATCTTTCATTCACTACTGCGTTTACTGAGCTTATTTAAAGTTGTGGTCAAACAAATTGTATACACCTTCATCGGCATTCATCACAAACAATAGCTCACATATGATTTAAGTCTCAATACAAATTGATAAATGCATTCATTCATTATAATATCTACCGTGATTGTAATCTTACGCTTACCGTGGTGGCATGATAATTACCACAATTCTACCAGAAAATGCTTTGTATTTTTGATATATTTGCAATTATGTCAGTGCATATTCTTGCGATGGATGGGCGTCCTGGCAGTGAAAACTTGCTGGGAAGGTGAAGTGCAAAGCGAATGAGGCCAATGTAAACGCTTTCAAATGACTCAATTGGAAGTACGCCTTTACGGCCAGTGGAAACGTAGTGTACGTGTAGTCACTCCATTGTAGCTTAATGTGGGGAGTCGGTATGGGCGTAATCAGACAACAAATCAAGAAAACAAAAGTAAATTAAAGGAGCCGACAAGAGAAAGAAAAGACTAGGAGTTAAAACCGAGGCTGGAACCGAAACCAGCTCGTTTTTACCGATCAGTTGTGCTCGTTAAGTTATTGGCGAGGTAGAGACGAGTTATCGATTTGTTGACGTAGTGTTATGAATTTACTACTGATAATAAAGATTATCAATGAGTAATAGATTTTTTAATTGATTGAGCTATCGATTATTTATCGAAAAGTTATCACGTGTTAACAAAATTATCGAATTATAATCGTAACCATTCGGATTGTTTTGAGTGTATTATAGATTCGGTACCAAAAGTTATAGACTATATATCGAAAAGTTATCGATTTTTCGTCAAAGTCTTACCAATTTGTTATAGGCGTATTATCGACTTGTTACTGAAAAATTATAGATTTATTACATAAAAGTCATCGATACACTACAGCGGTGTTATAAATTCACGTTATCGAAAATATATCGATTTTTGATTTCTTATCGAAAAGTTAACTATATGCTATCAAAAAGTTATGGATTTGATATAGAAAAGTTGGCGGTGTTTTATCGATATGTTAGAAATTTGTTATAGGTGTGTTACCGATACAGACAGCGATAGCAAACCATTAAATCGTCGATAGTAATTCGATATCAATGTATAATACGCCGATAAGTGGCTCAATGTCGCATTTCTTATCTCTACTGTATGCAAACATACAGGGCATTATGTGCTTTCCTGCAACTTTTGTTGATGTGCCTATTCCAGGTTTTGTGTTTTCTCGTGAACAGCCCTTGTATCTGCCTAGGAGAGAATTGAAAGGAGTACACATTCCTTCGACAAAGAAAGAAATTCGACCGTATCCGTTGCTGGAGCATTTTTTAAGGTTTCACCTGACCTTTCTTTAAAATATGCATGTCGACGGTGGAAGGAGTATTCCATATCTTATGCAAGCATTTTTTACTTTCACCACAGTTTTTCGGAGAAAAGAAGCGAGATATAAGGCCTGCAGTACTTTTGTTCATTATTTTTTAATTTGATATAGAGATTAAGGCATGCTATATAGATCTAGGTTGTTAGTTGGCTGGTTGCTGTGTGGTCCAGCCGAAGACACCGTACTCAAGTAGCGCTCTAGGCGCCATTTTAATGCACATTCTCCTCAAACCAATTGCTTAATATACCCTCAAAGCATTTTGTAAGATCAATAAACCTTCTTACGTCCTTTATAAAGGATTGCGAAATCGCCCCCAGGTCAAGCAGCACAAAACTGCCTAGAGTTCCGAACCTCATGTTCGTCAGGTCTGGGCACTTGCAGAGGAATGGGTGACCGTCTGCTTACAACCGTTCACACCACAGATTCTGCACCAGGCCTTAAATGGGATTCCCATTCTTTCCGCGTGTGGGCCGAAAGGACAATGTCCTTTAATGATGGCTGTGTTCCTGAATATCTCTTTACTAGACATTTTCATTTTAAGAAGCTCTCTATTAAATATGTCTATAAATAAATAAATCCAAGTCGCGATTTACCTCCGAGCAGATTTAGGCCGATCTCCTCTTCCAATTCGAGTTGTGCTCCTTTTAATATTTCATTGTTTCTAAATTTTCGATGTTATTTTGCCCGTAACTTCAACTCAGGACCTTCGGTGTAATAGACGGAGCACGCTACCACCATACCACACCGGTCGCCAGGGTGAGTTTGGAAGACGTATGGCTATTGCGTCCTTTAGCTGTTTGGAGAAAACCCTCGCACCAACACCGCAGGCCGTTTTAGACCCGTCAGTGTAAAGCGTGATAACGCGCTCTTTGTAAACTTTGTCGGCTCACCAATCCGTTCTTGAGGAAAACCCCACCTTCAAACTCTTGTCAAAGTTTAACTAGTGTGATATGTAATCTGTTCTCTGCTGTGACCATACAGATTTTCGTTCCAATTTCTAGACTTTTCAAGTCGGATGGCGGAGCTAGTTACTGTCAGGCGGGTGTGAAGGTCCAATGGCAGCTGGGTAAAGATAATATTTAATGCCTCCAAGGTAAGAAAGTGTTTATTTTTCTAAGACGGGAGCCATCTTATGCACCACGACTGTAGCTGCATATGCCTCTGTTAATTATACTCAGCGTGCTTTGCACACAGAGTATATTAACTTTGATTGGAAAACGGTTGGTTGTACAGGTATAAAGGAATCGAGATAGATATAGACTTCCATATATAAAAATCATCAGTATCGAAAAAAAATTTGATTGAGCCGTGTCCGTCCGTCCATCCGTCCGTCTGTCCGTTAACACGATAACTTGAGTAAATATTGAAATATCTTCACCAAATTTGGTACACGAGCTTATAGAGAGATTGGTATTGAAAATGAGCGAAATCGGCTGATAACCACGCCCACTTTTTTTTATATGTATAACATTTTGGAAAACACAAAAACCTGATTATTTAGTAAATAATACACCTAGAATGTTGAAATTTGACGTGTGGACTGATATTGAGGCTCTTGATAAAATCAATTTTACAAATATTATTAATCATAAATCAAAAACCGTTAAACCTATCGTAACAAAATTCGGCAGAGCGGCTGCCTTTACTATAAGGAATGCTTTGAAGAAAAATTAACGAAATCGGTTAAGGACGACGACCACTTTTATATAAAATATTTTTAAAAGGGTCGTAGACTAGAATAATAAGCTATAATTTAGCAAAATATAGTTTTGAATCAATGATATTTCACTTATCAAGTTTTATTGTAAGAGGAAATGGGGAGACATTTTTTTTTATGTCAAAAAGTAATTTATCTGAAATGAAATGTACGATTGAAGTTCACGCTGAGGATATAACGTTCGGTTACACCCGAACTTTGACACCTTTACTCTTTTTGTTTATTTTCGATTTATTCAACATCAATGATATCTGTTGCATCAATTTATGTTTTTTTTTGTTTCTTCTATACCTTTTTATTGCAACTTACAAAGCGTGCAACAGCAGCCAAACCCCCTGGCGGTCAGGCACCTATCTATTCACGAGCGTGTCTGCATTGCAAGCAGCCTAACAGCTTAGCCACAAGCCAAGCCATTGTACTTAGGTTTACATTCCCCAACACAATTAACACAGCTGTCAGTTAACGAACATTCGTTTTTACCGCCGAACGCAGCATTTTTGGGGTGCGCTCACGCAAATGCGTCACTTGGTCCATTAATTTCGTTTCAAGGCCGTTTCATTGTTGTATATAAATATAATTGGTATGCATGCATGTATGTGTGTGTTTGTATATTTTTTGCTTCAAAAATTCAACAAGTTATACAGTGCGAGTTTAAATCCGATTTTATTTAAATTGGATCTTGGCGCTTTTTGTTTGATGTCTTCTATAAAAATTGTTTTGTTGATTTTGGCATTTTACTTACTTAAACGAGAGTAATCGTACTGCCAATGGCCAACGGATCATGATAATTTTGTAGGGCTATATATTTAATGGAATCATAGTCGTGTTTATGGCTGTGTGTCTGTGTGTATAACGGGTTGAGTTCAATGCTATGTTTTGCTATAATAAATTTGTTTTTGTGTGTTAACAATTGCTTGGCATAACTGCTTAGTAATTAAATGTAATTTTGTTACGTTTTTTTTTGGCTTTTGTTATATTTTATTTATTTTTGTTTTTATTGGCTATAACACAATTAAACAATTTGCACTTGTTTTTTGTTTTTGCTTAGTCTTATTTTTTTCTTATTCAAAATCTTTCATATAAATCATTCACAGCTGCCTATTATTTCGCACTAACAACATTTTTATGTAAATTGTCGTTTAATTTTATCTTTTTATTTTTATAGTTTTTTTTTACATAAAGTTTTTTACCACAAACTATGCATTTAGTGTCATTATGCGCTAATGAGCATGCAAATAAATAAAAGTATGTACAAACAGTTAATATGTACTCGTATATGATAATTAGGTCAATTACACACACGCAGTATGTGAAATTTTTTTGCATGTGCAATTAACGCATTGTCGTTTATGTCTAATGCGTAAGTAACTACAGTGAAACTTCCCTTGGGCGGACACTCACTGTCAGCCAACTTTGTCCGCCCATTTTAAAATTTTTTGAATTTATACTTCTTTAGGAGCGTTATAAAAAATTATGAGAGTGAAAAGTGACGTAAAAGTCACAGGTTGAAAATGCATTTCGTGTGCATGTTCGCTGTGAATTTTACCAGCAAACTTGCTTTGAGTGGCAAGTATATGCTTTATGGCAATGATGCCGTAGTGTCATATTTATTGATACTTTTCCCCCTCGTTTCTTCGAGAGATGTCGCAGCGTTGCGAAAATTAATTATCAAGAAACAGAAAAGCAGTAGAAATTATGAAGACAAGGCAACAACCGCTGTGAGAGCTGAATGGTTCTAGCAGCGCACACATAGTAGATTTTAGACATTTAGGCGGCCATAATTGAATTTCTGAAAGTTGCCACAATTACAAAAAAAAGCACTCCCACAGCTTAAGAATAGACAGGGGAACAATAATTCTACCCCTTCCCATCCATCGCATACCTGGCGTTAGCTGTCAAGTAATCGGAATTTAGCTATTTCTGAAACGCGTGTTATAGTTTTTTTTTAACCTATGTGAAATCGCATGTTTTAACGTGAATATTTTAAGTTTTAAGACAATTGAATTGAGTAATTGTGATGGATTCTGATATTTCAGGTAAATACTAACATTATTAATGGTGTTTGTGATTTTTAAAAGTTATAAATTGATAAAGAACCTATTTTATTTAGGATGTTAAAAAAAATGTATTTTTTTTTATTTTTGGTGTTCAAAACCAGTTTTGTTATGTTTCCAAGTCCGTCCAAGTGAAAATTAGTTTTGAACATGGTACTTGGCACAATTAGCTTGCCAACTGCATTAAATTTAGCTGCAGATACTTGCAGATAGGGGGTTAGATAGAGGGTTTGATACACCCTTGTTGCTGTACAACAAGAAAAATAGCCTCACTGCGCAGGTATTTTTTAGTGTTACACAGTGTAATATCTATTTTTTTAATATAACCGATTAATTACACAAATTATTATAATTTTTCATTTATTAAACAGTTTTAAGAAGATATAGGCAATAAAATATTTTTGGCCGCCTAAAACTTGAAAATCTGCGGCGCCTAAACGTTGCCGATGAAGAAATTTACCAGTTCTCGAAATGGATCTATACAACGAGCTTTGGCAGTTGTCTACAGTGTATCTTTCTTTTTTTCAATTAAGAAAAAATATATCATAACAATAATAATGACAAAAAATTATTGTTAGGCCTTGAGCTCGATTCGAACCGCGAAAAATATTTATATTAACTATACTTATACTAAAAAGTATATAAGCTTCTGCTTCGATGGAGATCTTGGAGCCTCCATAGAGTTGGAAGGGTGTGGCTATAGAACGCGGAAATGTCAGTAATACGATGAACATACGCTAATGGGGTTTATGGTATACTGCTCCGATCAGGTACTTAAAAACAAATTGTACTAGCAGAGATACTGGAAGGAAACTTTGCATTCAAATAAAAGTGCTACTAAGACTGATATATTGGACTACTTTCAAAATTGAGTACATGCGTATGTAACGCAAAATTGGTTTTATTCGGACAGCCCCTCTCTTATATTTGCAAATACATAGTCAGCAGCCAGTATGACGTTTTTAAACGTTTGAATTGAAATGTATGCATACATTTCGCCTACTCGGAAGGAGCTCGCGTCCATTCGAGAGGGGATTTTGATTGATTTTTTATGAAAACAGGTCACAGTGTGCGCCTATAAGAGGTTCGTGTTTGCTCAGTAGAGGGTTTTCATCCCCTTTTATAGCAAATAACTGCCCACTTACGGCCAAGTAACCGCCCAATGGAGGCAATTTGTTCTTAAAACTATGCTCAAAACTTCGTGCATGAAAAACTCTCTGGCCAAGGGAGGTGACCGCCTAATAGAGATGTCCGTTAGGAGAGGTTTCTCTGTACTTTGTTAGACTCATACCTAAGTCTATTTGAATAACTTGGTTTATTGTCTCGACTTTTTTTACATATTTTTTGCACAATATTCGTACGTTCTTCCTACCTACACGCCTGTTTGCTTGACTTGTCGATATTCATTTCTGTTAAAAACGGACATTTTTGGGTCGGACAGGGTATAATATGAAAATTTTTTTAGTAGCTCATGAAAAAAACCTTAAAATGAAAGTCGAAAAAAAGTCAAAAAAAAAGTCAAAAAATGAAATTTCGCAGGCTCGAAAATAATTTTTTTGGGTATGCGTAGTGGAACTTTTTTTCCTGAGCCCAAATCCTATCGAAAATCGATGGCGCGATATCGGTTAACTTTCGTCCATACAATTCGACCCACCCTTATGTATGTACCACCAGCAAGTTAACAAAGGTTAATTAAACCCATATTTGTACATATGTAAATAGAATAGAACCTTTTCTTAGCCTTATAAGTTCTTGGTTTGTTATCGAAAAGTTATCGATTTTTTATCAAAAAGCTATCGATATTTTGCCCGAAAAGTGTTCGATTTACAGAGAAACCTCCCTTGGGCGGACACTCACCGTCGGCCAACTTTTGTCTGCCCAAGAGAGGTGTCCGCTGAAGGGAGTGGATGGCTATTTTAGAAATTTTTAAAGGGATAAATATTCACCACTTTCCAAACTAAATAACAAATATTGATATTAAATTGCTCAAAAAAATATATATATATGCGTTGCTTGAAAAATTCATATCAAAACAAACTCATTTATATACTTTCAGATAATGTAATAACATAAATAAAAATAAATATAAATTATACTTCAGATAAAAAGTAATATAAATCCATAAATATCAGACTCATTATTTAAAAAATTGGTGAATTGTCGATTGCTTAAGGTTTTGAAGAAAACTATTTTGCGAATGGCTTTCTAATTTTTGCAACAATTCGAAGGCAATAAGGTCTTCGCTGCAAAATCTTTTTTAATTTGAAACAGCAGTCAAGACGGTTTCGCTTGTGGAAATTTCATTAACTTCGTCGGCATCACTCTTAGCATCAGTGCTATTATCATCAATTATTTCTATGTTGCCATCAATAACAACATCTAACTCGAAGTCTGAACTTTCAGTCCATGCATTGTTATCTATATCCGCAAAGTCATCCGGATTCGAAGTAGTATAATCTCCAAAAGCTTTCGATAAATCAAAAATTGAAGACAGCGTTGCCAGCGGTATGTCATCATCGGGATCGAATTCAGGTGCCGAATGACGATTTTTGTCGAACCCTGCCTTTTGAAAGCAATTTTTGTTTGTTTCTGCTTGAACTTTTGCCAAGGCTTCTTTTGCCCCTGAGACGTTTTTTTTCAAGTTTTTTCGTTTTTTCAAGTTTCTATGCTTACCATTTTTTTTTCACTTGCAAGTTGCAGTAGTGAATTTTGAAATTTTGGATCATTCCTTGATCAAGAGGCTGACAAACTGAAGTAGTAGCAACAATAGTATTTTTTACATTGTATAGACTTATATCTCGAGCATCCCACGCGTTAACTAAAAACAATAGCACTTTTCGGTCTTGCAACGCCATTCTCTTGTCGAAATCTTTCAGCCGCTGTGTCATAACCTCACGCGTCATCCATGCCTTTTTATTGGACTGCCAATTTACTGAAAGAATTTTCGTATCTAATGATGCAAATACTCTCGGACGAGCAGCCTTCCCAATAACAAGAGGTTTTCTTTTTCGCCGGACATATTTGCGCAAAATAGGACAGTCAGCCTTTTACCTACACGGCATACTTCGTTTTTTAGAGCCACTGTTTTGTTTGGAAAAGCTCTGAAAAAAGACCTGTCTCGTCAGCATTGAAAATATTTCTGGGGCTATACCCAATCATCAATGACGGTAGTTTTCTAAAAATTGCTGTACGTCTCCCATATTAACAGCAGCACTTTCACCACAAATGTATCTAAAATTTATGGGCTCGCCATTTTTGTAGCCAACCCGATAGAAGCCACAAATTCCTTGACCCGCAGTTTTTGGGCAATTTCTTTTGCCTTTTCTTGTATAATTGGCCCAGATATGGGAATGTTTTGTTTCTTGCTCTACTAAATCAGTCAAAACACATTTCATAAATTTTTTCCCATCGATTTTCATAAAAGACCTTTTGGATTCAACATTGCTGCCAGAAAGCCATTTTACACGAATTTCTTCTTTATTTTTTTAGTACTAACGCAGCCTGCGTTTTTCCAATTTTGAACCTGATCAAAAAATCAATAACATTTGCAATAACAAGCCGACCAACAAATAGGGGTTGTTTATGCCTGAAAATTTATCTAACGAACATTTCGTTATGTAATTACACCTCCACTGTGACGCTTTTTAAATTTGAGTGTTTATTTAACGTCCATTTAATTTTATTCGGAGAATCCCCATTTTTCATTTGGTAAATACATATGTACCAAAATATATATGTACATATGTATATATTTGGTCCGCTGAAGAGAGGTTTATGATTGATTTGTTATGAAAACTGATCTCAGTATCCGTTGATAAGAGGTTCGTGTCCGCTCAGTAGAGGTTTTTTGTCCAATTTTAAAGCAAATAACTGTCCCCGTCCGGCCAAGAGAGCGTCCGCCTAAGGGGGGGCAATTTGTTTTAAAAAATGTACTTATAAACTTGGTGCATGACAAACTGTCCGGCCAAGGGAGGTGTCCGTCCAATAGAGGTGTCCATTAGGAGAGGTTTCTCTGTATTATGGAAATTTGTAAATTTTTTGTCAAAGAATTATCAATTTGCTATCGAAAAGCTATCGATTTGTTATCGAAAGGTGTCTATCATCTATATCATAATGATTGATATGTTATGGAATAGTAATCGATTTGTTATCGAAAAGTTATGAATTTGTTATGGGAGTATTGCCGATTCGTAATCGAAAACCTATGGGTATTTATTGAAAACTTATCGATTTGTTATCGGAGTGTTACCTATTTGGCATGTTATCGATTTGTTATCGGCGACTAATCGGCTTGTTGTGAATCATATACCGATAAAACTTCAATATAAAATCGATGCCGCATCTGTAATGCGTCGATAACAAGACAATAAGAGGCCTATGACTCGTGATAGTGAGTCGATAACAAACCGTTAAGTCGGCTATAATAATGCGCTATTGATATTAAGTCGAAAACGTAATAATATATTCTTGGTATTGGATATTACCGATATGATGCCGACAAAGCTCTTCTCAAAGCCAGAAATGATATGTTAAAGTCACCCTGTTGTGGTGTAACTTTAACCCCTGGGCGACCTCTAGTTATTTTAAAAATATTTATTTTCTGGACTTGCACCTGTATGCTTATACGTCGCACTTCACGAGTACATGGTACTCTCGCCTCATTTTGCTTGTCTAGAAAGCATCCATCTCTCAGCGGAATTTCATCATATCACATTTGGTCTTCATTTTGATTAACGGATCAATAGTCTGGAATCCGCAGAACTAATTTCGAATTAAATGAACCCTTTCGGTGTTTGTGTCATGATTTTAACTCTCATTCGAATTCATTTGTTATAACGGATTCACTTTTTACTATAAGGAAAACTGTCCTATCCTATCTTAACTCGTAACAAAATAAAAAAATATATATATAAAAAAAAATATATTTATATGAAGGGATGTGTGGAATAATGGTATAAGTCGAGTTACACCGTTTTTCCATAAATCAACTAAATAAAAAGAGCACGATTACATACACATACCATATTACTATTAGAAAATAATAGTGATATTTAACAAAGATATTAGCTTCTTTTATGGAAAAACGGTATAACTCTGTAATAAAATTTTGCAGTAGTGAAGCATCGAAATGGTATGAAAATATATTCAATGTCGTAGACCAGAAAGAACTGAAAAATAAAAGAATTGAAGTGGTTTCCAAAACGACTAAGCAAACAGAGAACTCCATTGTTAAAAATAGAAAAAGTTTAAAAATGATAAAAGTAGTAAAAAAAATTGCAAAAAATAACAAAAGGAAATAACAAATAGTTATAAGCACATCTAAATAATAGAATATAATGTATTTAACAATGGTTATTAATGTATCTACTATTTTGTTTAATAAAGTATCTCAATCAAAATATTTGATATTCGATCTATGGAATAACGGTATAACTCAAAAAAAAAGAAATCATCCATTTTCTAATAAAATTATGTATATATAAAATTTGTTACTTTTTCTTATCAAAGAATCATACTATCTAAAATCCTACCAAGTAGGATTATTATAAATTTATTTGCATTGTTAATTTTTTTTTCACTTTTCTCAAAAGGTTGATTCTTGAGTTATACCGTTATTCCACACATCCCCTCATATGCTAAAAGTGTTAACTTATTTAACAATTTACTATATGTATAATATTCAACTGTTATGTATATAATACCCAGCTGATAATTTTTATTCTGTAACTGAGCAGTTTTTGATCTCGACGCTTAACAAACCTCCGCCTATCAACAACTCGGCAAAAACAAAATCCGTGCGTCATGCGGATGCGCCCCTAGTGTCGGTTGGGCGGGCTTTGGAGGGTATTAATCCGTTGGGTTTATTATTATTATTATTATATAACGTTTTATTTCTTAATCTTGTGTCCCAGTTAGTAGGCATTGCTTGCAACAGGGAGGTGAACTAACGGATACCGACCTTATAAAATAAAAATAAATAAATAAATACGGAGCGGTTATACCTCCAAAAAAATTCAGGATACGCTTCTCTTCTGCGTCGTGCTGCTTTTTAATTTTCCCCATAAATTTACGAACAGGTCCTCTATGTTTTATGCCGACTCCGAATCGCTCTGCAAGTAGATGAATATTCCCTGAGAAGTTTCTCAGGCAGAATACGCAGTAATACACTCGAAGTGTTTGCTAAGCCACTGTCAAGGGGCTACCCGGCTTAGAAAATTGGCTTAGAAAACCAGTTAAATGTTTCTGAAATCAAAAATTCAATTTCGCTCGGAAGCGGTTAGGTTGATGTTGCCTTAATAAAGTTACCACGCCTCGATTTTTGCCTACCATAATGCCAACATTATCCGTTCCTTAGGCTCGGCTTTTCAGTACAAGTTAAACTCAGTTTGTCGGTTAAACTACTATTAAACTTATTATGTTTAACAGTATATTTTAACTGAAGTTTAAACCGAGCTTAAGCGGCCGATCTGGCAGGGTGAAACTCTAGTTAACCTATGAGTTATTTGCGTTCGTTCGAAATGACGTCGAATATACCCAAAAGCATTTGGGCTTGAGTACCATTAGAGCTCATGTTGATAACTAGGCATACTTCTAAAATCACATAAGTTGTTTCGAAATAGTGAGTCAACTTGAGAATCATAACGCTATTACTTAAGTTGAAGAAAGATAGTTCCCAACCTGTATCTTATATGTGGTTCTCTAAGTGGACTCAAATGTAAAATTCCAATGCTACAGTATATTCACGAAAATAAAAAAATAAAATATGTATAACTTATTTTTAATTAATAGCGTTTCTTTACTGCTATCAATAAACAGCAGTTTGCATTGGTGTTGCCATCAGGGAGAGGATTTTTTCAGCCCACCTCAAGTTGATATCCAATGTAGGATATAAACTGGAAAAATATGTTGGATATTCATTTGAGATCTATACATTTCTCAAAATCTCTCAAAGGTCGGAAAATAATTTGAGAATGACGTTGGAGATCAACTCGAGAAGTATACATTTTACAAAATTTCTCAAAGGTTGGATAGTGGTTGGAGAATGAAGTAGATCAACTTGAGAACTATTTGGTTTAAGAATAATTAGAGCATGATATTGGATATCAGCTCCGGAACTAGATATATATTTTTACAAGGATGGCGAAATATTTTTTCCATGTTTGCTGGGTAAACAAAATCCAGCTGTTGCCGTATCTACAAATTACCTAGATAATAAATAAAATAATTTAAAAAAATTTTTTAAATTAAACGGTTTGAAAACAATACTTACATGAAGTATTAATAATACTAAAAGCTATAAAATAATGAGGTAGGTCCTAGGTACTAGTCATCACACTCCTCATCAAATCTAGGCCGTTGATCAGACAATTAAATAAAAGCGTTGGACGCGTAAAATTTATAAAAGTGTGAGGCGTAGCATAAGCTCATTAAGGTTCAGTTGGTCTTATATATGACTATCAATAGATATTTGACGCGTCCAACGCTTTTATTTAATTCTCTGATCAACGCCCTAGATTGATGAGGAGTGTGCTGACTAGTACCTAGGACCTACCTAATTATTTTCTAGCTTTTAGTATTATTAATACTTCATGTAAGTATTGTTTTCAATAAAACCGTTTAACTTAAAAATTTTTTTTATTATTTTATTTTCAAGTTTTTAGTCTTTATTTAATTGCCTATTATTTCTCATTCTATTTAGTTCATTTAGTGACTCATTATTACAAGAACTCTTTCCTGATAATTTGTTACAATCTAAGTCCTCAATACATAATCCTTCCAAAGACTTTACTCTACTCTGCGCCACGTATGCTTCTCCCTCCTCGAACTCCAAAATATATTGATGTCACTTCTACCGAACTGTATGTAATATTTGACCCAAATATGAGCCAAATCGGACATCATAGGTCGCTTTCTATTCATGTATGTATTATGTGTTCCAAATATGGACCAAATCGGGCCACAACTACGATTTTTTTTAATATCTCGATCTTTGCGCCACCTAGCGGCGATTTTTTTTTATAGATCGCTTTCTATTCTTGTATGTATTATGTGTTCCAAATATGAGCCAAATCGGACCACAGACACGATTTTTGTGAATATCTCGATCCTCGCGCCACCTAGCGGCGATTTTTTCTTATTATTGCATTATCATCGGGTTTTGAACTATATTCAAGTTTCAAGCTTGTAGCTTATCAGAAAGCTACTTAAATCTCAATTACAAAAGTCAACCTAAATAAAACCGTTTAAAAAACAATGTTGCCCTACAAAAAGCCTATCCCAAAGGCGGCCTTAAACTGTGACTGAAGGATATGCTTAGTAGTAGCACTGAAGTTTAAATTTTACTAGAGTTTAGCTTAACCAACATCTGAAAACCGGGCCTTAGCCCCTAAATTTTTTTAAATCTAGCCCAAATTCATTCAATGTTCTTAAAATTGAATTTACACAAAACTGTTTATCTAGATTTTCTAAAATTTTGAAAAAAGCTAAAAAGATCTAAAGAATTTCTAAAAAAAAAGCTGAAAAAAGCTAAAATGGCAACACTGATTGCAAGAAGAATCAAAATGTCTTTAATTTTTAATGCAAATATATTAATTATAATGACCAGCATTAAGTTTTTACTAACAAATAATTAAAAAGCATACTCCATACACGCTATATTAGTGCAAACATACATATACAAACAATAATTGATAAGCAATATCCAAAACTGCTGAAGAACATTAATTGTAAAAATTAAAAACAATACCATGAGCTGACCCAAATCATTTTGTTTGTTCAAGGTAAATCATTCATTTATATTTGTCTAAGAAATAATGAGTAATGCAACCAAATATTTAATTAAAAATAACGTTATGTCATGTTTGTTTGTTAAGTAAATATGTAGTATTATTTTGTACATCGTAACTGTACATAGCAACATTTGTAAGCCTTAATGTAAGAGCAAACAGTGCCAAAAATGTACGCCCTAATTAAAACAACTAATTGTGACAAAATAACCAAAATGCCACTGTGAAATACAGAAACGGCGAAACAGTAACTACCAAGGCTGCCATAAAAAGGTTGCTTACCTAAATACACATACAGTTTTGTACACAATAATTAAGAAAATGCGAGCTACTTTATGTTTTTCCTACAAATCTGGTTCGCGACCTGTATTTTTTATGCCGACTCCGAACGGCATTAGCGAGCAAATGAATTTTCGCTGAGAAGAGGCAAAAATACACTCGCAGTGTTTGCCTAACTGCTGCCCGGGGGCGACCCCTTTAGAAAAAACTTGTCTAAAATATTTTGATGTTGTTTTCCCCTGGATTTGATCCTGTGACCTTTGGTCGCCAGTTGTCTCTTCCACCCTCCTTCATTGTTGTGCACAGTTATCGCTTTCGAAATAAGCGTGGTCTATGTATGTGCACAGTTAGCATTCTCATTATGTGGAGAAGTCGACCTCCCAATGTGGCCGCTCAAACAACGCGCCTGAACGTGCATAAGCTGAGACAATTCATAGCATCTCTCTGTGTGAAAACCAATCGTATTTCGTGAACATTTCGGTATGACTTAAAAAAACAATTCAACATTATTTTAAATATACTTCGAAACTTTTCCTGTGGGGCAATATGAAGTTCACTTCGGGACTACGCAATCCTGTAACAGCCCTAAAATGCCTCCAAAACAGTCTCGAAATGATTCCAAAAATAGTAACGAAACGATACCAAAACCCGAAATAATTCCGAAGTGATCCTGTGACAGTGGTTTAGAAATATTCTCGAAATCATTTAGTAGCTGTCCCGAAAAGATCCTAAACTATTCCAGAAGTGATGCTAAAATTGTTCTAAATTGGTAATGAAATTATCTCTAAATGATTTCGAAAATAATCCAGAAGTGATCTTGAAATTGCCCCAAAATTTCCTTAACCCTTTCGCTACTGATGTCCACTGCAGTGTAAGTGACAGTTATTTTGAATTTAAAACTTTTAAGCACTATTTTCGGTTAAAACGGTCATAGCGTTTTATTGCGAGTATAAAAATAATACCTATTCCCGCTAATTGCATTAAAATTTTGTCATTATTGTGCAGGCTTTTGTCAAGGAAGGTTAAAATATTATATTTGGTGTGTTTGTTCTTTAATTTCTCATCATACAAAGTTTTTATGTTTACTTGTGTCAACGATATTTTTTAGCTCGAAATTTTCTCTTTGAACGGTTGTAAGTGGGAGATGATTGGAATTCCGGTGAGTTTTCTAGAAAGATAAAACTTTATGTCCTTTATAAAGGACATGAGTAGTCAAGAGTTGTGAGTTAAGAGAAGATAATATTACTTTGTTGGTAAAAGTTATGATGGCTAGGCACAAAGTTTTGACAGAAAACAAGATGTTTGACGTTCTAAATAATTTCTCAAATTTCGACGATGAGTCGGATAATGATGAAATTGAATCCACAGCGCTAACTAGGAAACGTTATGAAGGAGATGAGGAGGTGGGAATTGACGAGTTGTGAGAAAGTGAAATGGAACGAGAGCTGAGTCCAGCATTTGAAAATCATCTTTTTCAACACCATCCTCAATAAAGAGCGAAGAAAATGTTCCACAAAATGAATATTTTTCCGTGAGAGTATTGCGTTCAGTTTCAGTTTTCTACTAGAAAATAAGTACCCCAGAAGCGGAAGCGAGAAATTAATGTTTTGATTGGGCATATATACCTCAGAAAAAAGACATTCAAAGGAGGCACTCCCGCAGTAACGACCGAATTGCTGATTTTAATTTTACCCCACCTGTTCAGATGCCTAAATGATTCAAAAGTGAGTACGAGTATTTCCAAAACTACTTGCCGACTCAACTTTTTGAAAAGATGCATCCAACTTCACTAATTTTTATGGTGTGCAGAAAGAATGAAACTTTCGACCAACTAGTCCTAGGGAAAATCGGAGTTCAGCTCTGCCATTATTTGCTAACAATATGACCCGTAATCGTTCTTATGGGCCGTGAAATTATTGCATTTAGTGGATACTAGTCTACCACCACAAACCCAAGATAAATTAATAGCGTAAGACCTATAAGAGATTCTATTCGGAAACGGTTTTTGGAGCAAGATTTGGAGGAAAACGTTTGTGTTAATGAACAGATTATTCCATTTAAAGGGCGCCTGGGAATAAAGCAGTATATACGTGGTAAGCCTTGTCCATGGGGAATAAAACTTTATGTTCTTTGTGGAAAAAGTGGAATGCCTATGATTTCGTTGCGTAGCAGGGGTCCTCCACTAAAATTTAAATGTAAATTAAACAAACTTGGTTTTGGTGCTTCAATCAAATGGATTTAATTGCTATTAGAAAAAATGGCTTATACTCTTTTCAAAATATCATGTACATATCCTCAATGTTCTCAAAATGCGAGTAAATGACGTCGAAGAGATTGAAGTGTTTCCACCAACCACCGATTGATACGCGTTATGATCGAAGCGGTCATTTACCATTTTTCACGTAGCAATACATTTTGTTGTAAAATGGAAAGATGCAAGCAAAAAACATACTCTTATTGCACGAAATGCAACGCCCACCTCTGCATTCGTCGAAATTCCGACTGTTTTTATGAAAACCATTCAAACTAGTTTCCTTAAAATAAATCGTTAAACTCATAAACTGTAAGATATAGTTATTTTTCTCTAATAAAAATGAATTTGGTTGTAAAATTATTTCAATTGTTTATCTCTTTTCGAAATTTGATAGACCTTACTGCATTTTAAATTGACTACCTTGGCTACCCATATCCACTCAGGTGACATGAAATTCTGACTACGCCCATATAAAGAGGCGATTTTTGCCTTCACTAAAGTGCTTCCGAAACTCCCTACAGTAATTACCATTATTTAGAAATATAATTGTAATACGTACTAACTGGCGGTAGTGAAAGGGTTAAAAATAATCGTCAAGTGTTCCTGAAGTCATCGCAAAATGTTCCCGAAACAGTCACGACATAGTCCCAAAATGGTGCAGAACATACGATTCGGTACCAACCCCTCCAAAATTTTAGCGAAGTGCGTCAATCCGTGGCGCATGGGCAAAGGTGGCAAATCCATATATGTTGATATCCGTATGCAAACCCCCTTTTCGGAATAGCATAATATGACCATTTTTAATTAGCTGATTTGGTATGTCCTCTGCTTATAGAAAAATGCGATCAGCCCCTGTTTTATTGTAGGAAATGATGATGATGATGCTTTGCAGTTAGACTGAGAAAAAAAGGATAATTCCCGTTTTTACCTTTCTTTTAACCCACCTTATCCGTATGTTTATTAGTTTCGCTCTCATTTCCTCGTATTAAAAATTCCGTTTTTACGGCAACCGTTCGTATATCGTACACAAAGACCAACAGGGTGTTAACACAAAAATTTGAAATTTCGAAGTTATGAGATCCTCCGGGCTACCCAATTCAATACCTATCGAGCTATGCACTCTATTTACTTATACCTCCAATAATCCTTGGTGTGCGATATATGTATGTTCGACTTTAACTGCATCACTGAATTTGTACGTCCTTTAATTTGCCGATTTTATTCCTTCTATTTCCTCTTATCTTTGTTCCTAACCACTATCTTTTACTCATCGGAGTTTTCTGGTTTGATAAGAATGGAATATTTCGACAGCAGTACCTCCTAGGGAGAAAATTTGAAATGAAACACGTCTTACATAATGGCGCAATAAAACCAGACAGGTAATGTCAGTATTACAACAACAAAAATTTGCGGGTCTCATAAGCCGGTCATGAATTTAAAATACTAGGGAGGGAAATTTTTGGTATACTTTTTTAATATCTTGGTAATGTAACAAAAGATACGAAGAAATGGGATAAAGCAAAAGATGGAGGGAAGAAGTAAAGAGAACAAGAGGAAGCCGGAGAGTGAGAGTAAAAGTAAATAAAAGGGTAATGGTTTTAGATAAAGCTGTAAAAAGAGGTTAACAGGAAGATAAAGAATAAGGATAATATTAAGAGTAAAAGTGACAGACATGGGTAAGAGCAAGAGCGGGAAGAGTAAGAAGAAAAGCGGAAAGATTTACAGAAGAATGAAGGGATAGGGAAATTGAATGAGTCTATTAAGACAAACTAGAAAATGCAGAGGGTAGGTGAAATTAGATAGGAAGACGGTTAGACAGAGAGGAGACAGTGTATAGATAGAGAATGCCAGAACAATTTCTGTGGGTTTGATCATACGCCTCTTAGTATTACATGTTTGTCCAAACGTTTCCAAGATTAGCCAGAGCAGTTTCAAATAAAGTGCTGATATGCCAACGTTTTTTTTTATAGTTTCAGGTAAATCTTTAAGCTCTTATTTGTTGAAGCGTCGTCCGCTATGTATTTTTACACCCGCCACCTCCTTTTGCTCAATGAGCCTTCTCAATGCTTGGTTTACATAGATAAATGTTAGGCCTTGAGACCGTATACCGTCAATCCCGAGTTACTTTATATTTCAGAAAGGGATTAATGTAGTAATTTATTTATGATACTGTAAAAATCGATGCTATAGTTAAGTCAAGAAGCAACACTTAAATTTATGGGGCCGAGTATTGTCAAACGCGACTACATTTTGTAATATTCACTTCACCTGTCCGGTTTATTGCATCATGATCATACATTAAGTTTGTAAATACGCTATCTTTTGTCTGTTTGTGTTCTCACTATTACGCCCTAAACTGTATATGCAGTGATGTCAACTAATGTTGTTTTTTTAAAAACTAAAAATTTTGCAAACATTAGTTTTACTATAAATTTTTATATACTTATGTACAGTTACTATTTGTAAAACGATAAATGTCAAAAACAAAATTTAAAAGTAGAACGCAAAAATTCAATAATAAAAAATAAAATATATAGAAAATATATAGCAGCTTTTATTTTAAATAATTTTTGCGATTCTCGACAATAAATATGTAATAAAAATATTTGGTTTGAGCAAAAATTGGAGTTGGCAACTTTTACAGAGGCGTCACTTTGATAACACATTTTGGCACTGTGTACACCGTGCAAATGTTTTACAAATTTTAGTAATTATTATAAAGTTTAACACATTGATTTATAACTTCATTGTGTTTGGCCGTCACTGTACTCTGTACTCACGTAACAAATTTGGCAAAGTAGCACAACAGAATGCGAAACATTTTATAGTTCAGAGGGAAATTGCATGTTATACAAAACTTTGAACTTCGTTACAAATTCAACATGTCTACCGCAAAGTATTATTTTTGAGGCCTTTTAACAGCTTGAAATCCACTAAATAAGTTAGTAAGCATGTATAGATTGCGATCCAACTTTATGGCCGCGTCACAACCAACTTTTTCATATAGATGTGTGCAACGCCATCTCATGCTTGATGAGTAGATTGAACGTATTTTTTTGGAGAATGGCAGATCGGGCGAACTAGCGCCATCTGACACACAAAAGTTGGAAATCTTAAACTTTTGCTACATGCAAAGCATAAGAAGAAGATTTCGACATTTGCTTTGGCTATGAGTGCTTTCCCACTTTGTAAGTGGAAATATTTTTCTCGCTCTTTGGTATTTTTCCAACATTTTTCACAATCAAAAACTGTATTTTAAATATGCGAAACTGTGCTTCACTAAACTTTTTATGTGAATGGACAACTCGAAATAAGTTTCATCTGATAAGTCTGAAGTGTTGTTTATATTTACAAACGTATCATCTTGCGTGATTGTGGCGATGTTACTGTCATGCAGAAGATTGCGTTGAACGCACTTATATGAAAAATTCATTGTGACGCGGCCATTATAGTTTTTTTTCTAATCACCTGTTTACGATAACTTTTGTTAAAGTTTCAAAATCCAGATTCTTCAAGATGATGTCTGTATTTAAGGACACATTTTCTACTTTCTGATTTGTTCATTTATATAATGAAAATGTTCAAAAATTGTTTATCTGTTTTATATTTCCCCTTTTTTTTTGCATTTTCTCGATGATCTGAAGTATGTGTTAAGTTTCAAATTTGTTTGTGTTGTGGTAAGTATCTTACGCACTAATTTTCTAAATATATGGTAATAGGTAATAGGTATTCTACTACATTTGGCCTCCCAAATAAGTTTGGAATTTCAAGTCTCTAGCTTACCTTGAAGCTATTTGTTATATAACATCTCACATAATTTATGTCGATCAACGATCGCGCCAGTATTTTTGCCTGCTTTTTTGCCATTCTGTAGCTCAACGGGAAGTATTTTAAAACTTGGTCAAACATTTCTAAATATTTCGCCCCGGGCACTTCCTTTTTCCCTTAATTGAATGGGTTGCCATCGGATTCTCAAGTGATTCTCAATTGATCGAAAGATTCCATCCGATCCGTACGGCTTTCAGGAGTATCTAAATCCACGCGACAGCTGGCCAAACTTTTTGTCACGTGTGTTAAACTGTCATTGAACTCTGAACTAGGTTTTAAATTCCATGTCTGTAGCCCCAAATCTCGTATGCCTTTTCCAATTATCTCGTCCCGTCCGCCACCCAGCGGAATTTTTCCCTTTTGTTGCATTTTCACGGTGTCCTTAACCAAGCGTAAGGTTTCAAGTTTCTAAATCAATGAGAAGTTACTTCAAAAATAGTCCGCAGATTTCCGCATGTTCTGAAGGAATTTTCTAAATATCTCGACCTAATTTGAAAGAAGTAAAAACATTTTATTTTCTCATTCACTACATCCAGGTATTCAAGTACATTTAAGTAGATCCATCCCGAAGATGACTTCGCAGTGGGGGCTGTATGAGGCCACAAAATCGGTGGAGGGGGGCACACCGCAGGAAGGGGTGTTATCACCTCTGCTGTGGACGCTAGTCATCAACCAGCTGCTCTGGCGGTTTGCTGCAGGACCTGACGGCGTACGCAGATGACTTGTAGTTGTCATAAGTGGAAAGTGCCTTCCACCAATTAGGTCCTTGAAGGATTGGATGCTTGGGATATACATGTCTGGGCATCTAATGTCAGCTTGAATGCGGAAAAGACGGATATGGTCTTGTGTACTAGGATGTGTAAGGTCCCGAATTGGTAGACCTAAGCTAGGAGATGTGCCCCTGCAGAGGAACCTTGTACCAAATATCTAGGAAACGTTCCAGGCAGTAAGCTGTCGTGGAAGATCAACGTGGTGGAGATAGTAAAGAAGAACTCTACGGCTTTTTATGCATGTAAAAGAATGATGGGGTGATTTTAAAGCCCATCCTATACTATGGAGTCCTTGTTTGGTGGCCGGCCACTCAAAAAATCAATGATTAGCATTACGGCAGCCCCAACCAAACGGCTGTAGTCCGTTCGGCGCATTCCATCAGGGGGCGAAGAACACAGCGCTAACAGCTGCAACGAGACTCAATGCTTCCGGGCAGCTTGAGCGCAGAACATACGGCCAAAGTAGTATTGCGTCATAAAATATTGAACAAACAGATGCTTCGATTGGACTCTTAGAACCACAATAGATGTGGAAGGTTAGCGCAAGGGCGCATGGTCGTCAAGGAGATACACGTGTAAACCGAAAGTTCTGAAGTAATGGAAGGAATTGGGTCTGGGTCGGTATACCGTGCACATCCGAAATAAACAAATCTTACAAGCTGCCATATCACTGTAATATTTTTCGGGCCGAAGTAGTAGCCGTGAGCAAAGAAGGACAAACATTGGAGAAAAATAGCTTAAACTGCAGCCGCGTAAATCTTTACATTGGTCGTTGAACAGACTTCTGGTAAAACTATGGACTCATTCAGTCTATGTGAGGTTCTTACGGGCCAGTCAATTCAATCTAACCTGAGACCTATGCCAATTAAGCTAACATATATACCAAACACGAATTTGTATTCCAGTAGCGCTCTCAATACTTGTTTGCTATCCCATTTCTTTATTACCTATTTATGTAGTAAAGCGTGTGCTTCAGCTGTTGCTATTAACTCGGTATGTCGTATTATACATAAATTCGACTTATTCATAAACTTGTGTGCATTTAGAGTTCACTACCTTTTTTACTCCACGTACAGCAAGCAATTTTGAATAAATATACAACAGTCAAAGCCATAAACCTCTACTTAAGAAACAAAACAACACAAAAAAACTTGCTGAGTACGGGTGAACTCAATCTGCATATACCTAATTGTGGACTTTCATAACACCGCTCATCGACTGCTGAGTGGAATTTAATCCTATCTCGGCTGCCCTTTCGAAAACGCCCTATCTCAAAAAACGTTTGCATAGCCCCTTATTCTAGAATTTGTTGTTGAATTTGAGGTCAGCTGAGGCTTTTTTGAAACAAATTCTGAAATAGGGCGTTATTCAAACGTTTTCTGAGATAGAGCATTTCTGAAACGGCAGCCGAGATATGGTTAAATTCCACTCAGCACTCAATTTATAGAAGAAGTTGTCGCTAATTTGGATTTATCAAACAAAAGAAAAAATGTTCGGCATGTACGATGGCTTTTATATAAAAGTTATATTAATTAAAAAAAAAGGGCATGGGTATTAATGGTAACTAGTATCGCCTGTGGTCGAAATTCGACCAATTTGTATTTTTTTCAATTTTCGATTCACTCAAGTTGCATTTAAATAATAATAAACTAAGTTGAAATAAAAGAGAATATAATAAAATAGGAAATATCAAAATAAATTAGCATAAAAGACAATATACAAATTTTAATGTAATATCTTTGTAGCAAATTTATTTATTTTTTGTTCAGTATTAGACGTGCTATATCTTAAATGAGCATAAAATCTGGATATGCAAAAAACATTTTGGGTCAAATTTGCAATTAATGGTTATAAATAAATAAATTTAGTGAGTTTGAACAAAAGTTGACTCTTTATTTGTGATTTCATGTTTTTTTGAAAGCAACTAAAATAAAAAACAAAGAATCTGTTAAATAAAGACCTATGCATTTACGTGTAAGTAAAATTTGCCACAAAATGGGCCGGTTAAGTTATTACTTCTCTTTAAAGTTTTTTTTTCGCTAACAATTATTTTAGAACAATTTTTTAAGGATTTTGGTACAGACCAATATAGGGAAGTAGCAACAATGGGAAACAATATTTTATTTGAACTGAAAATGAGTGAGGCAGTAGTTCTCTCACCGTTTGGCGCGTACGAATATGTACATATGTAGATGAAGCATTTGAGCAACGCGACAATGCAGCTTTTGGAATTTCGAATTCAGTGGGGTTTGTGAACATAATGGGTCCTACAGATGGCAATTTCGATATTTGCACGGATTTTCGAATTTAAAAAAACTTTTTCTATTAATTATAAACAAATGGAGTAATATTTGTTAACAAAAATATGCTGATCCACACGAATCGATTCATATAACTTTTATATGATTTTACGTACGCTAACTATGCGAAACAGCCTGTCAATTGATATAATGGAAATTTTGTTAGCTTATTAATATATAGATATAATAATAATAACATATAGGCTGTTCATGATCAGCACACGTCTAGCATTTTTACATTTTCCATAGAAATTTAGGACCGAAAATGTTACTTAATGAGGTCGCATTTGCGCATAAGCGTGGAAATTTGTGGAAAAATTTCAGGATTTCACCATTTTGGTAATGCTGGCTATTTTGTTTTTCATTTCCTCCATGCCCTGTCATTCTTTGATTGTTTACAAATTAATTGTATTTTCAAACTCCCTACAATAATTATAATCAGCTGAGCATATCCCACAGAGTATATTAATTTTGTTCGCATAACGGTAATCCGTCACGGCATAAACTAATCGAGATAGATATAGACTTGTATATATCACAATGATCACGAAACACGAAAACTTGAGTAAATTTTGAGGTATATTAATGAAATTTGGTATGTAAGTTCCTGGGCACTCATCTCAGATCGCTATTTAAAATGAACGAAATCGGACTATAACCACGCCCACTTTTTCGATATCGAAAATTTCGAAAAACCGAACAAGTGCGATAATTCATTACCAAAGACGGATAAAGCAATGAAACTTGGTAGGTGGGTTGACCTTATGACGCAGAATAGAAAATGAGTAAAATTTGGACAATGGGCGTGGCACCGCCCACTTTTAAAAGAAGGTAATTTAAAAGTTTTGCATGCTGTAATTTGGCAGTCGTTGAAGATATCGTGATGAAATTTGGCAGGAACGTTACTCCTATACCTATATGTGTGCTAAATAAAAATTAGCAAAAGCGGGTGACGAACACGCCCACTTTTTACAAAAAAAATTTTTAAGTCAAATTTTAACAAAAAATTTAATATCTTTACAGTATATAAGTAAATTATGCCAACATTCAACTCCAGTAATGATATGGTGCAACATAATACAAAAATAAAAGAAAATTCAACCCCAGCGGGATAGGGGGTCAGAATATTCCCGCGGTAGGTATGCCTGTCGTAAGAGGCGACTAAAATACCAGATTCAAGGGGCTGTGTAGCGCAACCCTTCAGGTTGCCAGCGCAATATATGCATATAGCTTCTCCAAACCCAATTGTCAACCTCACCTATCCGCGGCGAATCCTGTTTCACTAACAGGCGAGGCTCTGGCGACCCCAAGCTCCTCATGGAACTTGGGGGTGGGGGCCCCTCCTTGGGGGTGGCCTGAAGGTTTAATGTGGCCACATAAATCGTTCCCGAGATGGTCGGGCTAGCACCTTAATGGTGCTGTGGTACCGGAGCGTACCTGATCTGTATCCGGCAAATGACCATTACATCGATAACACTCCCCAAAGCCTTCGGGGAGCAACCTTATCGCTACAACAACAACAACAACAACAAAAGAAAATTCAAAAATGGGCGTGGATCCGCCCTTTTACATTTAATTTGTCTAGATACTTTTAATGCCATAAGTCGAACCAATCCTTGTGAAATTTAGTAAGGGCATAGCTTCCATGCCGGTAACTGTGTCCTGTGAAAATAGGCGAAATCGGTCGAAGTCACTCCCAGTTTTTATACACAGTCGACCGTCTGTCCTTCCGCTAGGCCGTTAACACGATAACTTGAGCAAAAATCGATATATCTTTACCAAATTTAGTTCACGTACTAATCTGAACTCACTTCATCTTGGTTTTAAAGATGGGCGAAATCCGACTTACCACGCCCACTTTTTCGATATCGAAAATTTCGAAAAATTAAAAAAATGCCATAATTTGTATACCAAATGCGAAAAAAGGGATGAAACATGGTGATTGGATTGGTTTTTTGACGCAATATATAACTGTAGAAAAAACTTTGTAAAATGGGTGTGACACCTACCATAGCAAGTAGAAGCAAATGAAAAAGTTCTGCAGGGCGAAATCAAAAGCCCTTGGAATCATGGCAGGAATATTGTTCGTGGTATTCCATATATAAATAAATTAGCGATACCCGACAGATGATGATCTGGGTCACACTGGTCCACATTTTGGTCGATATCTCGAAAACGCCTGCACATATACAACTTAGGGTCACTCCCTTTTAAAACCCTAATTAATACCTTCCATTTGATACCCATGTCATAAAAACACATTCCAGGGTTACCCTAGGGTCATTTTCCTACATGGAGATTTTCCCTTATTTTGTCTCCAAATCTCAGCTGAGTATGTAATGTTCGGTTACGCCCGACCTTAGCCTTCCTACTTGTTTTAGTTTTAAAACAAATAATAATAGGGGACTCGCTTTGTCTTGCAAGATGCACGGATTATTTATATCCTACGACAAAATATACAAATAAGAAACGTCAAAAAATTAGCATATAAAATAACAAAATATGAAAAACAATGGTTTAATCTTTTCATAAGCGAAATGAGAGGAACACCGTTTGAGCATACAGGTACAAATTTCAAGAACTGCATATTTTCGAGCGTATTTATTGTTGTGACTTTACAATCCGTACAATCCATGCATTCCGTGCGATATATGCACCGTTTGCAAGACAAAGCAACATAATGTGTGATTCTGTACATACATATGTATGTTGAACAACAAATTGCCAAGTGTGCATGCATACAAAGGCAATACAAATATAAACCGCAATCAGAAGCTGCTCCATATAGTGCCGGCCATCTTTGTACAACCAGTCGTACGTATTTTTTTAATTTAATGTTTTATGAGCATTAAAACTATAGCATTAAGACTATAGCATTAACACTATATTACAATACATAAAGAGAGGTTTTCAAACGACTTCCGAAGATCGACCCCGTCTAGGACTTACCATACCATGGCAGTCACCGGTCATAAACTTGCATAAAGAGAACGACTTTTGCTTTGATATCTGATGATAAACTGGTAGCCTGTATTGAGCTGGGTCGCAGAAAACTTCTACTATTTGCCAAAGAGGCAAAGTTGTATTTTAACTTAAGTTCTGGTACAAATTCTGTTATTACTATATTTGTCTTCATTGATTAGCAAGTTTGACATAGAACACAACTGGGTATACAAGTTTAAAGCCTAAAATGTAATTCCAAATAATAATGAAAAGGCAAAAAACCATGCACCAAAATTTTGCAGTCCAACATTCATACATTAACGGTGACAGATTAGGCGGCCACGTCAAGTGATTAGCCAAGCACAGCAGTATAAGACAACGGTGCATTGAAACTATTACTTACCGTTGAATTGCATAAACAAACCCATCAGAAAAACTACATAAATGATTGTAAGATATGGGAAATACGTGTGCAGAGCTGTTTGTTAAATTGGATAGATAAAGCTGAAATATGTAACCTTGCATAAGTAAAATATGCGCCATTTGGTGTCTAAATCAGATAACGAAAATGTAAGATTGGATAAAAGAAAGCTAAGAAGAAAAAGAGAAGTAAGAAAAGAAAAGGAAAAAACCTAAAAGAAAAGAAACCCAAACAACACAAGTACAAAAAAACAATACAGAACAAATCAAAAGAAAAGAAAAGAAAAAAAAGGAAGCACGGAACGAAAGGAGAGCAAAAGAAAGAAAGAGGGCAGAACGAAATCAAATTAAGTACACCAACTGAAACTGAAACCCGAATCAAAACCAAAACCGAAACTGAGACCGGAACGAAACCAAACTCAAACTCAAAACCGAAACTGCACCCAAACCTCATAGGCAGATTGATTCCTACACAGAGCGAGCTCATTTAGGTTTAACTCCCTAAAGCCTTTGTAGATTGGATGGCTCGTTCCCTGCCATGAGGTCTTCACTTCGTCCTGGTGACTCGAATGGGCTGAAAGTAGACAAAGCACTCACTTGACAGTAGAGAGATTTAATGCTATGCTTTTTTCTCTGCCACCAAATGGTCGGCAAGTCTCTCATAATACGTGTGTTTTGATAGCCTGCTAACCAGTACGGAAAGTGGTGTTTAAGTAAGAGCTAACATGTGTCTTCCGACTGCTTAGCTCCCAGCTGTATTTTCAGAGTGGAGCCAAATTTTTTGAAGGGTACTTATATTTAATTATGCGTATATATTTGTTTAGCTCAGTGGTGCACTCGAGAGCGTCGCAGAGCTTGGGCACAATAGACCAATGGCCGCAGTGCGATCCTCAATTAATTATCAATATAAAATTATCGTACAGCTTCGGAAAACTATTCGGCGTTCATCTACACTTCGTGTGAGCGCAGCGATAGAGCTTCAGTAAAGCAAGCAGTCAAGGCCGCGGCATAATGAAATTTTTCATATAGATGCTTTAACACAAGTTTATGCATTCCAGTAACATCGCAACAACCAACCAAGATGTTGCGTTTATAAATATGAAGCAACTTCAGACTTGGCAATTTAAGTTTATTTCGCCTTGCCGATTCACATACAAAATTTCGCGAAGCACTGTTATAAACATTCTGCCCATACAACAATAATTATAATACTTACTAACTTATTTTTTGTCGAATTCATTTGTTATATTGCACTTTTAATTGCGAAAAATGTTAGAAAAGTTACACACGATTGGGAAAACTAATTTAATTTGCAAAGTGTGCCAGCACCCTTAATAAAAAAAAATGTAAGACGCGATTACCTCCGAAAAGATCTAAGGCCGAGCTTCTCTTCCAATTTGCGTCGTGCTCCTCTTGATTTTCCCTACAAATTTGGCCGGACGGGACCTACATGTTTTATGCCGACTCCCAACGGCATCTGCAAGGCAGATGAGTTTTCACTGAGAGCTTTTCATGGCATAAATACACCGGAGCGCTTGCCAAACACTGCCGAGGGGCGACCCCGCTTAGAAAAATTGTCTTCTAATTGAAAACCTTATTTCAAAACTGACGGTGTGGTAGGCGGAGTACGCTACCATCACACCACGGTGGCCTCCAGCACCCTTAGCCAAAGCAAATGTCAAACTCTTCTGCTTTGCTGGCAACAAAAGTTGCAAGTTGGCTACTTTTTCATGTCAGATGGCGAAAGTGTCGCTCAATCTACCGTTTTCCATAAAAATACGTGCAGTCTGCTCAACAACTTCAACGCCGCGTGTTAGTGTCGTGAATGTGCATCATCCGCATAAAAATATCTAAACTTTGAACAAATTTTCTACTATAAATAAAGAAAATCAACGCAACGCAAACATTTAGTGCTCCTGGCAATGCGCATCGTGTCTGTCAGAGGTCAGTATTATTGATTCCGACGACGATGATGATACTCCCCTCACCGGCAGCATGATTAAACAATTGTTCATAAAACACTTAGGAGTGTTTAAGGAGAAAATGGAGAGCATCGGAAGAAGTGTTGCAGGCATCCGTACGGATTGAAATAAACTTTCCGAGCAAAACACTAAACAATACAAGAATTTGGAGGAACGAGTAAGTGCTGTCGAAAGAAAACTCAGTTCACTCGACAGCATTTCAATGCAGCCGGACGACATTATATCGGAACTTAGTGAACGTAAGAGGCGAGAGACAAACGTAGTTGCTATGAATGTGCCAGAGTCTACAAAGCCCTATGGTAGGGATCGTCTAAACGATAATCGAAGCAGGGTTGCTGCTCTTATCCCTCAAGATATGGCAGGAGCCGTACAAAGTTTTAAATTGAGACGACTCGGTCGTAAACTGAAGGCAAGAACCGCCCGCTCATCATCAACACTCTATCAGTAACAGTTGCTCGGACTTTAATGAAAATAAAAAAACCGGCGACGGACTCAAATATCACGTTCAAGGCGGATTAACACGCTCGCAACAAGAACAGCTCCAAGCACTAAGGTGTGAATTGGAAGCTCTCACAAGGAATGGTGACACCAAGAAGACAATTAAAAACATAAATGGTACTCCTAAAATAGTAGATAAGCGCGTTTTTCACTCGGCAGAAGAAAAGCAGAGAAATAATTAATGTATCACTATATTATCAAAACACACGAGGTCTGCGAACCACGATATCAGCGAAACTTACACCTTCTTCAGAAAAGATAAAGACGACGTGACAAGTAACCTTAAACCCGGTGGGGAGTCTTTATATCAGTAAAACGTAATATCTCTGCTGAAGTGTTACCTATTGAACATATAGAAATTGAACAACTTCTCATTAAAATTAATTTGAACAACTTTAATTGTGCTTTGTATCTCATCTTGGGCCGATTCTTTTCAACATCTTTATTAACGATATTGGTGATAATATTATGTGGAAATATTTATTATATGCAGATGATTTAAAATTATACAGATCAATCAAGAGCAACAACGATGTCAGTATTCTGCAAAACATGTTGATAAGCTGCATTGCTGGCGCATGGAGAATAAACTCAATCTAAATATTAAGAAATGTGTCTTTTTCCTGATCACGTTCTCAGCACCCTGTTCAATACTATTTGCAGGGTGAAATTCTGGCATCAGTTACATCAATAAAAGACCTTGGTATCACCATTGATAACAAATTAAATTTTACCGATCATGTGGACATACAGAATACTTGGCTTCATCTTTAAATCTAGTGATGAGTTCAGCAGACGCCAGAACAATTTCGAGACTCTACACAGCACTGGTTAGACCAATATTGGAGTATTGCTCAACAATTTGGTCGCCGAACACCAATGTACTCGCTAACAAAGTGGAAAAAATATAGTAAAAACTCTGCAAGCACATCGCATGCATTTTACAAAGAAAACGCCTTAGCCTAAGCATCGAAGAAGTTTATAAGCAATATAATATCAAGAAGTTAGAAAACCGCAGGCAAGCACAGACTCAATATTTTTGTATAAAGTAATCAGTGGACACATCGATTGTCCTGAAATATTAGAGTAATTTGGTCTGTTTGCAACAAGCCAGATCTAAGGACAAGAAGACTATTATACACTGCAAACTCAACAAGATGGCATGTACGTAACGGACCAAGGAATAGGATAGCAAGACACTTTTAATTGCTATGGAGGCGACGTCGACTTCTTCAGTTGGACTTTATCGACATTCTATGCTAAATCATAAGAAGTTTCTAAATTTCATTGTAATTATTCAAGTCACACTTATAGTTTGTCTTCAATTCTTGTCAATATGTGCAATGCCTATTGGCGTAAATGTTTATTTTATTTATATTTTCTAAATAAATAAATGGTAATAATAATAATAATGTATAATATGAAAAACGGCTTTCAATCAGCTTTAGCTTGTACTTCAAGCTGTAAACATCTTATGCGCGAATTCTATGGTCAAACATTCTCCATGTACACACATACCACTATAAAAAAGTTTGCGGTTTGTTTAGCTTGACTTGAAAGACCGGCCGTACGGCTGCCCAGTTATTGTGGGACGAATTTTGTAATTGAAATTTAAGTATCTTCCCGATTAGCTACAAGCCTGAAGCTTGGAATATAGTTCAGAGCCCGATGACAATAATAATAAGAAAAAAAATTCCGATAAGTGGCGCATGGATCGAAATATTTCAAAAATACATACATACATGAATAGAAAGCGCGCTATGAAAACAAATTGCCGCTAGGTGGCGCAAGGATCGAGATATTCAAAAAAATCGTATTTGTGGTCCGATTTGGCTCATATTTGGAACAAATAATACATACATGAATAAAAAGCGGGACAAGCATACGTGGCGCAGAGTCGAGTAAAGAGTTTGGAAGGATATGTATTGAGGACTTAGATTGTAACAAATTGTCAGGAAAGAGTATTGTAATAATGAGTCACTGAATGAACTAAATAGAATGAGAAATGAGAAATAAAGACTAAAAAATGAAAATAAAATAATTTAAAAAAGAATTTAAGTTAAACGGTTTTATTAAAAACAATACTTACATTACAATACTAAAGCTAGAACATAATTAGGTAGGTCCTAGGTACTAGTCATCACACTCCTCATCAATCCAGGGTGTGGATCAGAAATTAAATAAAAGCGTTAGTCGCGTCAAATTTCTATTGATAGTCATATATAAAACCAACTGAACCTTACCAGCTTATGCTACGCCTCACATTTTAGAAATTTCACGCGCCCAACGCTTTTATTTAATTGTCTGATCAATGCCCTAGATTGATTAGGAGTGTGATGACTAGTACCTAGGACCTACCTAATGATTTTCTAGCTTTTAGTATTATTATTATTCCATGTAAGTATTGTTTCCAATAAAACCGTTTAACTTGAAATTTTTTTTTAATTATCTTATTAGTCGAATGTCTGCCGACGATGTGCACCACTGGCTGAGTTTGAATATCAATGGGTTTGCCGCAATGTCATATTATGTATATAAGTATGTGAGTGCGTTTGTGTGGAAACTTACTGCTTGCTTTTGAATCGGAAGAAATGTCATGAATGAATGTCGGCTTTACAAATGTCATGCTTCTGCATATGTTGCTGCCGATATTGTTTTTATTTCTTCCAAAACTTGTTTCCCACTTTTTTATTTTCTACTTCCGCTTTTCTTGGGTTTTTTTTCATTATTGTCGTAATATATGAGTGAGTGGAAATGATATTGATATGAACAAGAGTTATGCAGGTTGGATGTTTATTAGCCACTGTATTCAGCGCATTCAGTTCAATGAAACACAAAAGGAAGTCAAGAAAATAACTTCGAAATAAGTTCATTGATATTTTATATGCGAAATGAAATCGAACCATGATCTTGAAGGGTTTTCTAACACACCTACTTGTGCAGTAGGAAGTAAGCTAAAAGTTCCTGAAATTGATTACCAGTGAATAGAGTTTTAGGAATTTGTAAAAACGCATCAAAATAAATAAATAAAAAATTTAATGCAATCGATATTGCTTAAAAAGATTTATGTAAAATGTATTAATTGCAGTAAAGCATAGATCAAAGCTCTATCATAGAAATACCCATAACTAAGCATAGTTAGCGCATATAAAAAAACATAAATAATTCATCCAAAGATCAAATAATAAAACTGGTTTGCGATTGTTCGTGTTTTTATGTTATTTGTTTTATTTCAATACAACTACTACAAATATTTATCTTCACATAAATATGTGTTTTTATGTATGCACTATATGATTATTGCTAATTTTAAATAATTAAAATCAATAATTGTGTTTATAGCCAACACGCCTCACTATTATAGATTTGTGAGTCAACCATTTGACTTTAAGATCATATTTTTCATTAATTATTTCATTTGTCGTTAAATTTTAAGAATTTTCGAATGAAGGATATAAAAGTTTAAGTCCAAACCATGATCAATTGCAATTTGAAGCGCTTTTCAAAATTCATTTATTATGGAATGCGGATTTCAACATGACGTACGTGAACATACGTATCGTTAGCTTAATGTGAAAATGTGCTAAGTCACTTTTTTTGAAAAATTAATTTTAATGCAGTTTTAAAACGGAATTCAAAATACATCGATCACAAAAAAAGAAATATTTAAATTTTTCATTTTTACGTGCTGTGAGCAATGATGTGTAAATGTGCTAAGTCAACTTGTCAATAATATCAATCTGAATTACTAGTCATTTTTTGTGCGCGCATTTTATTTATTTATTTAATTCATTCAGTCTAAAATTACATGCTTTGTTGTTATTGTATTAACGATAAAGACACTCCCCGAAGGCTTTGGGGAGTGTTACCGATGTTGATGGTCCTTTGCCGGATATAGATCCGGTACGTTTCGGTAACAAAGCACAGATACTAGCCCGACCATCTCGGGTACGATTTATATGACCACATTAAACCTTCTAGGCCATCCCGCCCTCCCCACCCCCTAGTTCCATGAGGGACTTGGGGTCGCCAGAGCCTCGGCTGTCAATGAAACAGGATTCGCCACGGTTAGGTGAGGTTGACAATTGGGTTGTAGAAGCTATATATTGCGCTGGCCCCTTGAGAGGGTTGCGAACACAACCCCTTGAAATTGGATTCCAATTGAGGCATGTCTTTGGTGTTTGAAAAATACTTTGCGCTGACCATAATTCTTACATGTCGATAACTACATGCTTTCTTACAGACTAGTTACAAATAGAAACAATTCAAGCTTAAACTTATATAAGCTGTTATTTAAAATTAAGGACACTACTGAATCGATTTGCTAGATGTATAGTCCTAGTTATAGGTTCATTCATAGCATAATTCGTTGTATGAGTTATTTCGATAAATAATCTATTATGCGGAAGATCACGCAGTGGAACGAACAAATTAGATATTCGTGCTAAAGTTTATCACATTAGAAGAAGGCATGAGTGAGATAAAAGTTCTTCTGTCATTCAAAGCCTGAAGACCTAGCAATTTGTGCCTGCTGGTATATGATGGGAGGCCGTCTGGCCAGTGAAGCATACGTAAACCAATTTTTGTAAAAAATTTTGAACTCTCTCAATTCTATAGGAGTTATATTGATAGAAAGGATTCCATATTATTGAGCAATATTCAAGGCGACTTCTGACCAAGGATATATAAAGTGCCTTCAACGTCATAGGATCCTTAAAGTCACTGGTGTTACGTCTACTGAACCCAACCATTGCAACAAATTTTGAAACAACGAAGTCATGACTAAAAAAGAGAGTTTGAGTAAAAAATTACCCCAAGTCTTTACTCTCTTGACAACGCGATTAAGAGATTTAGCATTTAGTTTGTAGATAAGTTATATGGCAGTTGTCGTTTTGCAATAAGACACAACACAGCATTTGTTTGAATTTAAAAAAAATTATTGTCTATACACCATCCGGCAAAAGAGTCCAGACCAGAACCGTTAGAAATAAATAGTATTTTTTGTGAAATATATCGTTTTAGTGTTATATTTCATTCATTAACGGTGAGGAGTGATGGGGAAACATATTGAGTAAAAAGTGGTAAGTCAGGAGAAAAAATTTGTTTTGAGTGCGGAAATTGTGCTAAATCATAAAATAGCTGCTGTGTTAGCATACATGATATTTATTTATCTTTCTCAAAGCTTCTACACTCAAAAGTATTGTAACTAAGGTATCCTCATGCACAGTTTTGAAAAAAAGGTTATTTAAAAAAATATTCATTTTTTTTGTCTCCTGTAAAATTCGTAAAACGTGACTTAGCACATTTTCACACTAATCTAACGATATGTGCATATGTATGTATATACTAGGGATAACGATCCTGGGATTTCGGGGTCCCGGTCTATTTTAAGACCCAAAAATTCAGGAATTTTTGGATTTTAACCGCCGGATTGTTGAAATAGCATTATAAAATCTATTTAAATACTTTAAAACTTTTACACAAATATTTATAAGCAAAACAGACATTATACTGGAGGACAAAAAAATATAAAAAATCAGGAGCCAGTTGTTTGTTATTGGTTTCTAAATGTTTTTATTGCACAGATTCTTTATCTGCAGCCAGATTTTCCAAAACATGTGCATGTTTTCGCGATATGCTCGTCTAAAATTGCGAAAATTCCTCCGACAAAAATTTAAATAAATCTTGTTCCAGAAACTATAATTTCTCGAAGGTTTCGATGTTGTGAGGCCGAATATGAGTCAAAGTTCAAATAACACTTTTTAGGTAGATTGCGGTCATGCCACCTCTAAAATTTTATTATTTAGCATCACCGTTTCTTCTAAAAGTACCTACCCACTTTTCGAAATCGAGCTTTTAGGAAATATTCTTTTGCTTCTGAGATATTGTCTATTAATTTACTGAGTTTGGCAAATGTGGTGAAAGTTTTGTCAAAAGCCATAAAGAAATCTATATTGGCTAAATTTTGGGACAATCCCGGGATTGAACTTTCAGGTCCGGAAAATCCCTCGAGGCAAAAACCCGGAAAATCTTCATGCCTAGTATGTACAATGTACATACATAAGGTTCATACTTTGTCATATGAATTCATTTTTTTGAAAACCAAGAGCAAAACTTACTGTGTTATTGAAAAGTTATCTATTAATTATCGAAAAACTATCGATATGTTAAATAAGATATCGATATTTTATAAAAACTATCGACGGTTATCGA
Organism: Eurosta solidaginis; assembly: GCA_029619165.1. Taxonomy (NCBI): domain Eukaryota; kingdom Metazoa; phylum Arthropoda; class Insecta; order Diptera; family Tephritidae; genus Eurosta; species Eurosta solidaginis. Next base: position 13,112 of record JARSSU010020636.1, on the reverse strand, counting down.
TTTGTAATCGAAAAAATATCGATGCTGTATCGAAAAGTTTTCGATGTGTCATTAGAAAGTTATTGGAAAGTAATCGATTTGATGTTACCGATTTATCGAAAGGTTAATGATTTTATCCATTTATTCAGCCCTATTCTTGAATCCATCGTATACTCGATTTTCGTAAATTCTACGAAAGTACGTTACTGAGTCCATCGTAAGTCGTAAGTGATATGTATACTAATTTAATTACAATCTATTGTTATAATAGGTCAAAAATTGTCACAACTCGCCAACAATGTTCCTGCTTACTTGACCTATTGCAGCAGCACCCTGAAATGGCGCTAGGCTTTACAAAGTGCCCAACGGAGGAGGTTAACAAATTTGGGAAAACATTGCAAATAGTATTGCGCCACCAACAAAAAATGCAGCTATCTGGAAAAAAGTAATGCTTTTGTAATACGTATGCATATCGGCAACTTAGCTTCACAGATTTGGAAGAAGGCTTAAAAGAATTAAATTAAAATTAAATTACTAAAATATTTATTTTAATTTTTAAGGGTCTTATAATAATGACAATTATTGCAAAAACTATAAAACATGATTACACCCTGAAACCTATATTTTTCGTAGAACTCCCTTTTTACGCTACGTTTCTCTTCGTTGGTCATATCTAAGTATATCAATTGTGGACATAGCCACGTTTGAAAAATTAGTAAGACATCTTTCAAAACTTTGGAAAATGTGGTCGGACACATCGGAAAGTCAAAATCTTTTCCAACTCCGTGCTGATAGCTACCTTCCGCAAAAAAAAAGGTTTTACCGATGCTAAGCGAATTATAGGACTCATTGAACATGACCCACCGAACGGTGTACTTCCTTCATTTATAACACCGATCACGTAGATAAACGCATCCTTGTTTAGGCGGAAAGTTTTTTTAAAACCTTTATAAGTTCATTAAAACACGGATCCTTTCACATACATAGCCTCTTCTAATTTCAAACTCGATAAAACTCGAATATACAAGCCGAAAAGAAACCAAGACTAAGCGATAATAATCGACGATAATAATTCGTAGTCGATAATGAAACAACAACTTATGGGTATCGGATGTTACCGGTAAGAAGCCGACAAATCTTATTCCTCCTCCAATTTATGCTTCCTACAATTCTGAAAGGGTACGTGCATTTTTGTTGAGAAGATCTTTTTAGACGGACATCAAAAATATATCGCAACATATCACATCATGTCCTGAATATCATATCACTGCATATTATAATATCATTAGGCATCATATCACATCACGTCATTATTTGTTATATCACAGCATATATTCTACGATACTACATAAGAGTTTATAGTGCTATTTAAATTTTTACGAAAAAAAAACAACAGTTATTAAGGTTTTCTTTCATATCTCTCTACATCATAGCAACTTTATTTCAAAAAGCTTTAGACGCGATATACAGCTTAGAATGGACTCTGAAACTCACTATCCGCTTCACCTGAAGCTTTGTATGCCTGTTGATAATTTTTTAGATACAACCCACATTTTGGACAGCATTTTAATTTAACCCTTTAGACACATTCAGTCTATGTAAGGTGTCGGGCCGGTCAGTTCAGCACGTTTGTTGTTTTTTTTTGGGAAAATAGAAACTGAAAAATTCGTATTAATAAGGGAGAGAGACCTGGTAAGAGGGGAAGAGGACAGACAGGCAAGAGCAAAGGAAGAGAGAGAAAGAGTAGTAGGAGTAAAACAAGAGGAAGAGGTAAAGGGAGAGGGAGAGGAAGTAATGGAAGAGAGGACGAGCAGAGCGAGTCATGGAACTTTTTGAAATTCTATAAAAATAATGGCGGCCGCCGTGGTGTGGTGGCAGCGTGCTCCGCCTACCACACCGAAGATCACGAGTAGGTATCGATTTCGGAAGTTTTATAGCTTCCAAGCTTCCGCAACCCAATTGTTAACATCACCTACGCGAGTGAAATTCTGTTGCAGATATGAATGTATCATTCACATATTTAGCAGGCGAGCCTCTGGCGATCCCAAGTGCCTCATGTAACAAGGGGGTGGAGGAGTGAGGCATTATGACCTAGAAGTTTTAATGTGGTCATACATGTAGTTCCCAAGATGGTCGTGCGAGTACTTTTATGGTGCTTTGTTGCCGGAACGTACCGGTTCTATTTCCGGCAAAGGACCATCAACATCGATAAAACTCCCCAAAACCTTCGGGGAGTGTCTTTGTCGTTAATACTACAACAACAACAACAGATATCGATTTCTTGAAACCCATAGGCAGCAGCGGAATTTCCTATGTATTTTCTTATTAATCTCACATGCCGTATCTCAGAGATATTTTAAAGTGTTAGTGCAGCAAGTGTTGCCTCTATCTCTATTAGAATAGAGAAGGGAAGTGTACCCACTAAGGCACTAAGCGCATTAGTAGGGAACGTTCTCATAATACCCCTTTCTCCAATATAAACTATGCGATGCAGTTTGCTCATTTCTGTTATTGCAGTATACCATTTTGGCAGATGGTCCCTATTTTTTGCCATAAAGTCGAGTCCGAAGAAGAAAGCTGTTGGTTGCTTTGTTTAAGGTAGCATCTAAATGAACATTCCACGTGAGAGTTCTGATCAGTGTAACCACTATGTATTTTGCTTCCATTGAAGACCGGTTGCGTTATATTAAAAAAGAGTATGATCATCAGTACCACTAAAGAATAATCAAAAGAATTAACACACGAACTCGAAATAAGTGTGATGTGAAATTAACTGATAAACAAGTAAGAACGGGACTGTCTTCGGCTGTGCCGAAGACTTCATACCTTTCATGAATGGGGCTGAACAATAATCTTATCCCGTTCGTAATCTCCGAATAATCGGATGTATAAGATAAGAAGTATATAGTGAACAGATCTGCATTCCTTAACGATTTTTAAGATAAATATAAAATAAAAAATAGGTAGGTAATCTGTGTGAGGATGCAAAGCTTCACGTTTTTTGTGGTCTGCATGTAAAAACTATGACTACGAATCACGTATTTCAAAAATATATGACGTAAACGTAACTATTTGATGAAATTTGATGAATTTTGAAGCTTCTAGCCGTAAAAAAGGGGCAAAAATGAGAGTTTATATGAAGTATATAATATATATACCACCGATCTCTATGATTTTTTCAGACAACAATATATGCTATATACGTAAGCATTTTGTGAAATTTGAAGCTTCTAGCTGTTAAAACGGGGCAGAAATTGCGCAAAGATTCATATCTGAACAATCGGTTGTATGAGATATATACTATACATACAACCGATCTCTATGATTTTTTCAGACAACAATAAATGCTATATACTTCAGCATTTGGTGAAATTTGAAGCTTCTAGCTGTTAAAATGGGGTAGAAATTGCGAAAAGTTTCTTATCTGAACAATCGGTTGTATGAGATATATACTATATATACAACCGATCTCTATGATTTTTTCAGACAACAATATATGCTATATACGTAAGCAATCGGTGAAATTTGAAGCTTATAGCTGTTAAAATGGGGTAGAAATTGCGAAAAGTTTCTTATCTGAACAATCGGTTGTATGAGATATATACTATATATACAACCGATCTCTATGATTTTTTCAGACAACAATATATGCTATATACGTAAGTATTCGGTGAAATTTGAAGCTTCTAGCTGTTAAAATGGGGCTAAAATTTGCGAAAATATATATATATACTATATATATACTATATATACCACCAAATATATACTATATATACCACCGATCTTTATGATTTTTTCAGACAACAATATATGCTATATACCTAAGCATTCGTTGAAATTTGAAGCCTCTAGCTCTTAAAATGGGGCAGTAATTACGAAAAGTTCCTTATCTGAACAATCGGTTGTGGGGGATATATACTATATATACGACCGATCTCATCAATTTTTTCAGGCAACAATATGTGCAATATACGAAAGTATATGGTGAAGTTTGAAGCTTCAATCTGTTAAATTGGGTAAGACATTACAAAAATCCTCTTTTTCTGAAAAATCGGTTGTATGGAGGATATATGCTATAGTGGTCCGATCCGGTCGGTTCCGACAAATGTCTAATCGGACACCCAAATACACCCGCTCACCAAATTTTATCAAGATATCTCAAAATTGAGGGACTAGTTTGCATACAAACAGACAGACGGACAGACGGACAGACGGACATGGCTAAATCAACTCAGCTCTTCAACCTGATTATTTCGGTATACTTAATGGTGGGTCTATCTATTTTCCTTTAAGGACTTACAATTTTCGGTTTCGTGACGAAATTAATATACCATTTCATTTTCATGAAAGGTATAATAATATTTGATATACTACTCACCTTAAATTTTAAAATAATATTTTTTTCTACTTTTTATATTTCCAAATTAAACATACTGCAGATTCTCGTAGCGAACAAGACTTGTTTGTTCATGAACATATATATGTAGATACATAAATATAATAATGATGATGTTTGAAAACTCGTCGCATCTTTGCATTTTTATGTGCTGCAAAAAGTTTGTGGGTGGCGTTTTAAAACTAGTTTTGTACTAGAAATAAATGGCGTTTGATTATTTGCACTAATATGTATGAGTGCTTTAATATTCACAGACATATGTTTGTATGTATTTTCCAGATTTTACTTGTTGATTTTCTCAGCCTTCAGTGGTGCGCCTTTATGAAGTGCTTTTTTTCAAAGCCTTTTATTTTCATTTTTTGCAATGCGCATATATTTTATTACCTATGACTGTTGCGTAGTTGTTGTTATGTAGTATTACTGCACAAGGTGTATGTTGTTTATACTTATGTAGTATAATGTAGGTATGTATGTTTATTTCAAAACCACATTTGCATTGAAGTGATGTGATATGCGTTGCGACGTCGCGACGCTGTAGAGTAACTGTTTAGACGTTTTTATATAGATTGTTTTTGTTTTTAGTATGCAACACACTTAACATTTTTTCAATTTAACTTCTATTTCAATAGTTACTATACATTATTTCAAAATTTAGTGATTGCAAGCTAAATAAACAAATAAATTAGACATTTTTCGAATACGATTTATTAAAGCATAGCTTCTTTGGCAGCTTTAATTAATAAAACAAACACGAAAATTTTTTAAATAAAATTTCAAGCGCCTCATTGCACTATTATGCGTTCATTGAACTCTTCGTTTCAAATTCGTTAACTTGCAATAATTCTTGTTACGATTACTTTTACAGCTACCGTTCGTGTGCGGCGCGTCTACTTTCGCTTTCATTTCAAGCAGTTGTTCATTGAGGCGTTGCGGCTGCTGCAGCGCTCGTTACCAAGCCGGAATTTCAGTGTTATATTTCAGTGGCTCACCAAAGATGCTGCAGCAACAGCAGGTGTAGCAACAAAACTTTAGTGTTGCATTAACTATCTGCCTCATTCATATTTATGGCCACGTCACAATCAACATTTTCATAAAGATACGTTCAGCGCCATCTTATGCCTCATGAGTAGATTTATGGAGAACGGCACTTCGAGCGACACTAGCGCCATCTAAAATACAAAAGTTGGCAATCTTCATTTTTTTCTTCATGTAAAGCTTAAGAAGAAGAACTCGTAATTTGCTTTACAAGTCTAATTATTTTTCCCACTCTTAGCTAATTTTCCAACATTTTTCACAATTAAAAATTGCGCTTTAACAAATTTCAATTTTTCTCTAATATCAATAACAAAAAGAATAGGAAATAAAATATGTTAGCGAGTATTTTTCTTGTGTAGTGAGAATGTTTATAACAGTGCTTCGCGGAACTTTGTATGTGAACGGTCGAGTCGAAATAAGTTTCAATTGCTAGGTCTGAAGTTCCTTTATATTTAAAAACACAACATCTTGCGTGATTGTGGCGATGCTACTGCCATGCATAAGATTGCATTGAACGCAACTATATGAAAAAGTTCATTCTGACGCGGCCATTATGTGCTTAGTATATGCAGGCGGCCGCCGTGATGTGATGGTAGCGTGCTCCGTTTACCACACCGAATATCCCTGGTTCACACCCGGGCAAAGCAACATACAAATTTTTAGAAACAAGTTTTTTTAATTACAAGAAAATTTTTCTAAGCGGGGTCACCCCTAGGCGGGGTTTGCTAAGCACTTCGAGTGTATTTCTGCCATGAAAAGCTTCTCAGTGAATACTCGTCTGCCTTGCAGATGCTTCCGAGGCGGCATAAAACCATAAAAGGAGCACGACGTAAATTGGAAGAGAAGCTCGGCCTAAAATTCCGGAAGTTATCGCACCTTGCATTTATTTTTATTTGTTTATATGCAGTCCAATGTAATTTTGCATTTTTATACCTTTCATGAACATGAAATGGTACATTAACTTTGGTCCGATGTTTGTAACGTTGAGAAATATAGAAGATAGACTCACCATTAAGTATACCGAATTGATCAGGGCGACGAACTGAGTTGATATAGCCATGTCCGTCTGTCTGTTTGAACGCAAACTATTCCCTCAAATTTTGAGATATCTCAATGAAATTTGTCACAAGGATGTATTTTTGTATTATATTAGACATTTATCGGATCCGGTAGGATCGGACCACTATAATATATATCTCCCATACAACCGACCGTTCAGATAAGACGATTTTGGTCATTCCTGCCGCAATTTAGAAAGTATAAACGTGAAACTCGGTGATATATATTCTAATATATCTTAGAAGATATCCTGAAAAAATCACTTTGATCGGAGCTATATATAGTATATATCCCATACAACCGATCGTTCAGATAGAAAGATTTTTGGCCATTTCTCCCTTAATTTAGAAAGTATAAACGTGAAATTTGGTGATATATATTTTAATATATCATAGAAGATTTTCTGAAAAAATCACTTTGATCGGAGCTATATGTATATAGTATATACCTATCCCATACAACCGATCGTTCAGATAGAAAGATTTTTGGCCATTTCTCCCTTAGTTTCGAATATAAAAACGTGAAACTTGGTGATATATTCTAATATATCATAGAAGATTTCCTGTAAAAATCATTTCGATCGGAGCTATATATAATATATATCCTATACCGATCGTTCAGTTAAGGGGATTTTTTGCCATTTTTTTTTATATTTATCATAAAAATCGTTTAGGTATGTACATCTTTTCACTATATATTTCTTATCTTATACATCCGATTATTTGGAGATTACGAACGGGATAAGATTATTGTTCAGCCCCATTCATGAAAGGTATAAAGTCTTCGGCACAGCCGAAGACAGTCGCGTCCTTACTTGTTTTGTTTGCTTTGTTAAATTTTTTTCTTCGGCATGTTTTGTAAGCATGCATGATTGGAACGCGTACACTGACCGCTATTATTGTTTGTTTAAGCGTCGCATGCCACTATTGTTATACATTTATATTACTTTTTTATTGTTGTATATATAATATTTAGTTATCATAACATGTGCCGATTCAATTTAAAATTATACATTTTTTTTTCACTATAAATATTACACTTCTCATTACCGACCTATCTCTTCTGCTGGTTTTCAAAAACTCCGAACTCGAAAAAACATTTTTCTTAACTGAATATTCAGTAAATTAGATTGGGCAATCTTCCGTTGACTCAACGATGTGGTGCATCAGAACCTCCCACGCCCCGCGCCTTTCTCCGTAGCTGAAAAACGCATTTAGCATTACTTCGGATACGGGTGCGTGCTACGTGAGTCCCATGGCTACTCTCACACTAGTGGGATAGGCATCCATCTTTTCTTTGTTGAGAAGTATACGCCACACATAGTTGCTCACTGTATCATATCTGTCGCTTCGGCAGGTCATATTATAGATGACGATGCCCTGGGATAGTTCGCCAAGTATGTCCTCCATCCTCCTTCGCTGTGGAGCATAGATGTGACATAAATTATCCGAATTTCGGCCTTTCAACCCTACCAATCCTGCGGAAATAACTGTTGCCAGTTAGATAAAAGTCGACGTTTCCGCGTGGTCGCTTCAACCAAGTGTTCAGTTCATGAATTAGTTCTCTACTCCACTGTTGTTTGGCAGCTTTTCCTTTGCCTTTACATATTCCCTCCCCAGCAAGAAGATATATAAGTCGAAGCTTTCGCGGCGCGCTCTGCGTTGAACTGTGGTGAGGACGATTGGGTGCTTTCGGTATGCCATTGAGGCCGCCCATATTCCTGCACAGTATAAGAGTAAAGAATCTGAGACTAATGAAAGCAGCTTCCTTGTATATGGCTTTACAGCGCTTGTATTTGCCATTATTCTACTCAGATTCGCGTTTGTGATATTAAAATACCTAACACGATACGATGTCACATCGTACGATGTGACAAAATATCACATGCTATATATTTCAATTTCAATTTGATATTTACGAGTTTACATCGTATTTTATAAAAATTTATGATACAATTTCTCAGTTTTGTGCATATAAACAATATGGCAAGATCCGATGTAAGTGATATGATGTAATAATATAGGATATGAAATGTGCTAGGATCATGCTTCTTGCAAGAGGGCAAGGATATTTAAAATAGTGGGCAAACGGCGTAGAGCCGGGATCCCACGAAATCTCCTTTTTACAGATGACTCTAAACTAAACAACAGAGTCGGCAGCGGGATATCTCGGAGAAGCTCAATCTAAGCGAGGTTTGCCTACTGATCACTGCAGGTTTTGCAGGCTGAATCATAGCTATCTGGGAAGCAGCCGCTATCTGTCTAACCTGAAGGTAACCAATTCGATTTCAATTGTTCTCTGACAGCCAAGCTAGCAATAAAATCCTGCCAATGGAGTAAACACCTCGTCACTAGTGGCATTGAAGTGCTTTTGAGAAACCTCAACAAACTAGCTGAAAAATTGCCAACCTAAGTTAATATGGGTTTCCTGGCCACTGTGAATCTCAGGAAACGCGCTGCGGATGAGGCTAGCTAGGGAAGGCACAAACTTGCAAAACAACAACCTTTCGCTGATGGGCCAGCCCGCCTCTAAACACTTGCAAATAACCCAACTGCGTATCTCTTTTCACGGATCAGGCAAACGCTGATGGGCGAGGGAAACCTACATGTAGTATATCCAAGCAAATCTGGCCTAAGCTGGAGGAAAAGAGATCGCGATCGGTTATATGATTAAACCGTATCTCTATAAGCCACACTAGGGGGCCTCTTACAGGTCACTGTCTCATGGGCACTCACGGTGCCTATATGGGGCCTGCAGACAAATGACTTCTGCCCGCAGCTGTAGGATACGAGGAGGAGATAGAAAGCGTTGAGCACTATCTGGCCACTGTCCCGCACTGTCAAAAAACCCAGGTACCAATGCCTCACAGAACATTTTTGGGTGCCTTGCGGAGATTGAATCTATAAAACCCAAACGAGACTGGCGTTCATTAGGCAAAACGCGTGGTTTAGCCTCAAAACTGGGTGGTCTAAACTCTCCTCTTCTTCGAAAGTGGGTAATAGGGAAATAGCGGCCCCCGCGTGGTAGCACAAACGGGCCACAAACGGCCTACGTGGTCTCGCTCGGACATGGAGGCAGCCACATCTTACCTAACCTAACCTACCTTCCCTACGATCCTCTCCTTCCTAGTTACTCCACGCGTTATTTCATTTTATACTCAGTTGAGTAGAGCTCACAGAGTATATTAAGTTTGATTGGATAACGGTTGGTGTACATATATAAAGGAATCGAGATAGATATAGACTTCCATATATCAAAATAATCAGGATCGAAAAAAAATTTGATTGAGCCATGTCCGTCGTCGTCCGTCCGTCCGTTAACACGATAACTTGAGTAATTTTGAGGTATCTTGATGAAATTGGTATGTAGGTTCCTGAGCACTTATCTCAGATCGCTGTTTAAAATGAACGATATCGGACTATAACCACGCCCACTTTTTCGATATCGAAATTTCGAAAACGGAAAAGTGCGATAATTCATTACAAAAGACAGATACCAGACTTCCATATATCAAAATAATCAGGATCGAAAAAAAATTTGATTGAGCCATGTCCGTCCGTCCGTCCGTCCGTCCGTTAACACGATAACTTGAGTAAATTTTGAGGTATCTTGATGAAATTTGGTATGTAGGTTCCTGAGCACTTATCTCAGATCGCTGTTTAAAATGAACGATATCGGACTATAACCACGCCCACTTTTTCGATATCGAAAATTTCGAAAAACGGAAAAAGTGCGATAATTCATTACAAAAGACAGATAAAGCGACGAAACTTGGTAGATGGGTTGACGTTATGACTCAGAATAGAAAACTAGTAAGATTTTGAACAATGGGCGTGGCACCGCCCACTTTTACAAGAAGGTAATTTAAAAGTTTTGCAAGCTGTAATTTGGCAGTCGTTGAAGATATCATGATGAAATTTGGCAGGAACGTTACTACTATTACTATATATGTGCTAAATAAAAATTAGCAAAACTGGATGAAGAACACGCCCACTCTTTAAAAAAGAATTTTTTTAAATTCAAATTTTAACAAAAAATGTAATATCTTTACTGTATATAAGTAAATTAAGTCAAAATTCAACTCCAGTAATGATATGATGCAACAAAATACAAAAATAAAAGAAAATTTCAAAATGGGCGTGGCTCCGCCCATTTTCATTTAGTTTGTATAGAATACTTTTATTGCCATAAGTCGAACAAAAATTTACCAATCCTTCTCAAATTTGGTAGGAGCATAGACTCTATGACGGTAACTATTCTCTGTGAAAATGGGCGAAATCGGTGGAAGCCACGCCCAGTATTTATACACAGTCCACCGTCTGTCCTTCCGCTCGGCCGTTAACACAACAACTTGAGCAAAATCCGATATATCTTTACTAAACTAAGCCCACTTACTTATCTGAACTCACTTTATCTTGGTATAAAAAATGGCCGAAATCCGACCATAACCACGCCCACTTTATCGATATCGAAAATTACGAAAAATGAAAAAATTCCATAATTCTACACCAAATACGAAAAAAGGGATGAAACATGGTAACTGGATTGGTTTATTGACGCAAAATATAACTTTGGAAAAAACTTTGTAAAATGGGTGTGACACCTACCATATTAAGTAGAAGAAAATGAAAAAGTTCTACAAGGCGAAATCAACAGCCCTTGGATTCTTGGCAGGAATACTGTTAGTGGTATTGCATATATAAATAAATTAGCAGTACCCGACAGATGATTTTCTGGATCACCTGGTCCACATTTTGGTCGATATCGCGAGAACGCCTTCACATATACATCTAAGGGCCACTCGCTTTTAAAACCCTCATTAATACCTTTAATTTGATATCCATACCGTACAAACACATACTAGAGTCACCCCTGTCCCACCCTAATGGCGATATCTCGAAAAGGCGTCCACCTATAGACCTAATGCCCACTCCCTCTTAAAATGCTCAGTAACACCTTTCGTTTGATACCCATATCGTACAAACATTCTATAGTCACCCCTGGCCCACCCTAATGGCGATATCTCGAAAAGGCGTCCACCTATAGACCTAATGCCCTACTCCCTCTTAAAATGCTCAGTAACACCTTTCGTTTGATACCCATATCGTTCAAACATTCTAGAGTCACACCCTGGCCCACCCTAATGGCGATATCGCGAAAAGGCGTCCACCTATAGACCTAATTCCCACTCCCTCTTAAAATGTTCAGTAACACCTTTCGTTTGATACCCAATATCGTACAAACATTCTAGAGTCACCCTTGGTCCACCTTTATGGCGATATCTCGAAAAGGCGTCCATCTATAGAACTAAGGATTACTCCCTTTTAAAATACTCATTACCACCTTTCATTTGATACCCATATCGTACAAACACATTTTAGAGTCACCCCTGGCCCACCCTAATGGCGATATCTCGAAAAGGCGTCCACCTATAGACCTAATGCCCACTCCCTCTTAAAATGCTCAGTAACACCTTTCGTTTGATACCCATATCGTACAAAACATTCTAGAGTCACCCCTGGCCCACCCTAATGGCGATATCTCGAAAGGGCGTCCACCTATAGACCTAATGCCCACTCCCTCTTAAAATGCTCAGTAACACCTTTCATTTGATACCCATATCGTACAAACACATTCTAGAGTCACCCTTGGCCCACCCTAATGGCGATATCTCGAAAAGGCGTCCACCTATAGACCTAATGCCCACTCCCTCTTAAAATGCTCAGTAACACCTTTCGTTTGATACCCATATCGTACAAACATTCTAGAGTCACCCCTGGCCCACCCTAATGGCGATATCTCGAAAGGGCGTCCACCTATAGACCTAGTGCCCACTCCCTCTTAAAATGCTCAGTAACACCTTTCGTTTGATGCCCATATCGTACAAACACATTCTAGAGTCACCCCTGGCCCACCCTAATAACGATATCTCGAAAAGGCGTCCACCTATAGACCTCATGCCCACTCCCTCTTAAAATGCTCAGTAACACTTTTCGTTTGATACCCATATCGTACAAACATTCTAGAGTCACCCCTGGCCCACCCTAATGGCGATATCTCGAAAAGACGTCCACCTATAGACCTAAAGCCCACTCCCTCTTAAAATGCTCAGTAACACCTTTCATTTGATCCCATATCGTACAAACACATTCTAGAGACACCCCTGGTCCACCTTTATGGCGATATCTCGAAACGGCGTCCACCTATGGAACTAAGGATCACTCCTTTTCAAAATACTCATTAACAGCTTTCATTTGATACCCATATCGTAGAAACATATTCTAGAGTCACCCCTGGTCCACCTTTATGGCGATTTCTCGAAAAGCCGTTCACCTATAGAACTAAGAGCCCATTTCCTTTTAAAATACTCATTACCACCTTTCATTGATACCCATATCGTACAAACACATTCTAGAGTCAGCCCTGGTCCACCTTTATGGCGATATCCCTAAATGGCGTCCATCCATAGAACTATGGCCTACTCTCTCTTAAAATACTCTTTAATACCTTTCATTTGATACACATGTCATACAACCACATTCCAGGGTTACCCCAGGTTCATTTTCCTTATTTTGTCTCCATAGCTCTCAAACTGAGTATGTAATCGTTCGGTTACACCCGAACTTAGCCTCCGTACTTGTTA